>PVKN010016451.1:0-17891 GCA_004027915.1 Capromys pilorides | reverse complement strand
CTGCATATATTTTCCTTTGTGTAATAATGTATCAAGTTCATCTAATAAAATTGTTTATTTCATACATGAAAAAATTTTCAATAATTTGGAAGTATTGCTAATCTACAGGTATAAAATTTCTGTTATTCAAGACCAATACTTTATACTGAACTGTTTTGTGCTTATAGCTAGCAATACTATACTATACAATTAATACATTAAGAAAAGTGCTTGTTAAATGTTCTTACTAAAGACAAGTCAAATGAAATCAAACCAATTAGAGAAGTATTTTAGACAGAACTATCAAAGTAGCAAGGTTGCTTTAAGATAGAAATAGTTATAACAAATTTGAGGAACATAAAGGTGACAATGTGGTTTAAATTGGGTGAACAAGAAGGAAATCTGAGGGCATAGTGTTGACAGCAGAGATGAAGCAGGACCAAGATCAGGTGCAGCTTTGTAGGACAAAGTATATGAATTTTGGTAGTCTGGTAGCCCATGCCCATAATCCCAGTGCTCTGGGAGGCCAAGGGAAAAGGATGCAAGTTCAAACTCAGTTAGGTAACTCAGCAACTTAGTGAGAACCTATCTCAAAAGGAAAAATTAAAATAGGTGAGTATATAGCTCTATGGAAAAGTGTGGTTCAATTCTCAGTACCACCCCCACCCCCACCCCTGTAACCTGAATTTAATTTTAACTATGAGAAATATAACCCTACAGAATTTTTTTTTTTTTTTTTTAAAAGACAGGGTCTTACTTCACAGTTCAGGCAGGCCTTGAGCTCACTTTGTAGCCCAGGCTTGTCTCTAACTCACAAAGATCCTGAGTGCTGGGATTATAGCTAAGCATCACCACACCCAACTCCCTACAGACTTCTTAAAAAGGAGAAACATATCTACAGGCAATGACAAAATACTTTATTAGTTATAATTTACTATTATTTAAATCATTTTTGGTAGAATATAAACCAAATAACTGGGGCTAGGGATGTAGCTCAGTGGTAAAGTACTTGTTTAGCATGCATGAGGCCCTGGGATCAATTTTCAGCACTAAAGAAGAAACAACAACAACAAAAAGAAAATCATTGCCTTAGGGAAACTTAAAAACTATAAACCACATGGCTTTTTAACATGAGAAGGAAAAAATCCTTTCCAAAATTTTAGCAAATATTAAGAATGACAGAGTTTTCGGAAAAAAATGTTTTTAATCATTCATTCATTCATTCATTCATTCATTCATTCGGTAGAGGGTCTCGCTATGCAACTCAGACTCATAGTGATCCTCCTGTCTCAGCCTGCCTAGCACTGCAATTATACGTGTGTGCCACCATGCCCAGTTTTGAAGCTGGCACGGTGTGCGTGCGGTTCTGCGGATTGAACCTGGTCCTTGTGCTTGCCAGGCAGGTGCTTAGATCACCAAGCTATCTCCCCAGCCCTAGAAAAAATTTTAAGGGAAGTCAAATAGCCATGTGTCTTCATTGTTTAAAGCAAACAATAGCATACTTCCAAGTACAAATAGTTTTTCAACAAAAAAAAAAAAAAAAAAAAACTATATAAGGCATTATAAAGGATAGCAAGCTGGAGGTAGTAAACAAGCACCACAAAGCATGGATTCCAGTTCTAGCATTACTAACAACTATAGGGCAAGGGAGATAGCTCAGCAGCATAAGCACCTGCCTGGCAAGTGCGAGGTCCCAAGTTCGACCCCTGGTCCTGCAAAAAACAAAAATAAGTGCAGTCTGGCCATCTTATCTAATGTACAGAAACACCATATCAAATGGCTTATAATTCTTATCAATGCATTTCAGTGGAGCACAATGAGACAAAAAATTAAGTGCTAAAAGTGCCAACCACTGCCCCACAGTTGAAAACTATTAAACTAAATGTGTTAGGTTTTGCCAGCTCTTAAATTTTATTTTATTTTATTTAAATTTTATTTATTTATTTGTTTGCTTGTTGTGTTTGTTTGTTTCTTTATTCATTTTGTGGCTGGCTCAGCCTGCCCTGGTGGTGGCGCTGGCACAGCATGTGGTGCCGGGGATCGAACTGCAGTCCCCGCAGTCGCCTGAGCCCTCCTAAGCAGGCGCTTTAGACCACTGAACCATCTCGCCGGCCCCTTAAATTTTATTAATTCAGCCAATAAACACTGAATGAACAAGGATTTTAAAGTACATGTATGTACTAGGCAGGCACTCTTCCCTACTTGCCTAATACACTTACCCACTGAGAACAAGGGACCACATTGGCCAGAGCCATAGCTATAGGAAGTTCTCCCTGATCCCCCATCATCGTAACCAATTCCACAAGTCTCTCAAACCGATCTGCTAACACCGTTTCTGCAAGTGTGTCAAATTCTGTTCCTTGTTGAAGGATTTTTGTCAGAACTTCCATGAATGTAGCTCTTGTCTGGAGATCCTTATGATAACCTAAACCTAGTATGAAAAGATAGAGGCAAATTTACTAACACGGCCTTGCTGAAGTTATTTTTCCTTGTGTTACAATGCTAACTCTCTAGGTTTTATATGCTTCAAGTAATTTTCATTCATTCTCACCTATGGAGTGCATGAGGCCACTGTCCACATTAGCATTGAGTAAGTTTGACATTGCAAGGACTGTACAGTGCCTCAGAGATGCCAATCTTCTAGACATGCCACGTTTCCTGCCACCTGTTTGTGCATTTTCGTCATCAACTTCACTACAGTCATTCAAAAGGTTCATGAATAAGGTGAAATACCTATGAAACACAAAGAATGGCCATTAAAAATAAAGTCACAACAACCAGAAAACTAACTAGATATTCCGAAATAACCACGTGCACATCACACGAGTGACCAAAGGTATTTCCTTTTCTCCAGTTTTGGGGTAATCAGTAAGGAAAGGCTACAGTGACGTTGTTAAGTATGATTTTACTTTGAAAAACCCCAGTGTACATTACATAAGCACGAAAAAGATGCAACTTTTCCTAGCTAATGTATCACTTTTAATATTAGCATATAAAATTAGTAGCCCACCAGTTTGGTTAATGACATTTTAAGTGACTTAAAGAAGTAACTAGGGTTTTATTACAACTAAAATTTCACTGATTATGTAATTTTCTTTACAAACCACAATACACTATTATGTTCCCATCTTGGATTGGTTTCATTAGGCAGGCATATTTTATGAGATAGTAGTACTATTAATTCTAAATATAATCAGCTGTTCCGTTTACACTTGTTTGTGGGGATAATTCTGTTTTGCTTTGTATTTTTGAAGGCTAAAATTTACTTAAGAAATAACTGTGATTTGGCTTCCATCAGCTCCACACCATCTCCTTCCTCGGGCTGCAGCGGAAGACCAGCGAGGAGTGAAACTACTGCTTCCATGCTTGCCTGGTCCAAATCTCTGAAGAAAAATAATTTAGATACTATGAATCTTTAGTTTCTTCTACTCAACATTCCCCTCACTTAGACTCTAAGCACTATTTCATTAAATGAATTTTTAGCACAACCTAAGTAATCCAAGGAAATATACAGACCCCCAGAATGTAAAAATCATTTCAAATCAAGAACATGATAGTATTTCTGTAAAGTAATCTTCGCATGATAATTACCTTAAAACTATGGGACTACAGTTCAGTAACAGATTGCCTGCTTAGCACACTTGAACCTTGGGTTTGAGTCCCCAGAAAAAGTCAATCAATTAAAACATATACAAGGGCTGACGGTATAGCTCAGTGGACTAAGTGCTTAGGTAAGCGCAGGGGCCAGGGTTTGATCCCTGGCACTGCATGCTGCACCGGCTCCACCCCCAGACACACTGAGCCAGCAATGGATGTGGTGGCACATGCCTACAATCCTAGCCTTAGGGTGGCAGAAATCAAGAGTATCACTATGAGTCTGAGCTATGTAGTGAGACCCTGCACCCAAAAAAAAAAAAAGGCACATACAATCAAGGGGTTGGCAAGATAGCATCTGCTTAGGCAAGCACAGGGACCAGGATTCGATCCCTGGCACTACATGCCATGGCAGCTCCGTCCCTGGGCCTACTTAGCAGGCCAACAAGATGGCGTGTGGTAGCCTATGCCTGTAATCCCAGAATTAGGGAGGCTGAAAACAGGAGGATCACTAGTCCAAACTGATAGTAAGACTCTGTACCAAAAACATTTTTTAAAAAGTACATATAATCAAAGGAGGCCTGGCAAAAATATTTACATAAATGCTTATTATGTAGTTTTGTTTTTTTTTTTTTTTTAGATGAATTTAGGACAGGGTGTATAGGGTGTATAGGGTCTCACTACATAGATTGGACTCATAGTGGTTCTCCTGTTTTTAGCTTCCCAAGCACTGGGATTACAGGTATGTGCCACCACGCCCAGTCTCAACTGCCATCTCAGTGCCCTGGGGGTGGGGCTGACACACCATGCGGGGAATCAAACCCTGGCCACTGTGCTCTGCTGAAAGAGATGCTTTAGTATGCTGAGCTCTCTGGTTGGCCCCATTGTTCATTTTTTGATAATGTCATTAATTATACATTTATCACTAAAGCCATTACTTCCAAGAAAGACTTCAAATAATACTTGCATCATGCCTGGCAAGTGCAAGGGCCTGAGTTCAATCCTTGGTCCCACCAAAAATAAAACTTGTACCTTTATCCAATCATAAAATATAATCTAAGAGACTTTATGCACTTTCTTACCTTCCCAGTAACTGTGAACTATCCTTAAATTGACCTTATTTATCCCAAACATGACTTTCTCACATTTATTTCTGTTATGTCTTTCAGTTAAAAAGAACGAAGCAATGGGGCCAGAGAGATTGTTCCGTAGCATAAGTGCCTACCTGGCAAGTGCAAGGTTCTGAGTTTGAGCTCCAATACCAAAAAAACAAAACAAGAAAAGTAATAATAAAGACTACCATCTTTGCTCATCATAGTGTTGTGTTACTTGGGATGCTGAGGCAAAAGGATCAATACTGCAAATTTAAGGCCAGCCTGAGCAACAATGTGGGACCTTATTTCAAAATAAAAAGATAAAAAGGGTTGGGGACATAGTTTAGTGGCACTGTGCTTGTCTATTATGCCTAAGGTCTGGATTTATTCTCCAGTACCACAATCAACTAATCAACCAAACAGCCAGCCAGCCAGCCACCAAAAGCTTAACACCTACAAAACTACACATGAAACATATTTATGATAGCTGGTAATAGTTAAAAGTCAGTCTCTCTCTCTCTCTCTCTTTACCTTGTAAGACATTTTACATCATCATCTGCTGCTTGGTTTGATGTTCCCATAACCCAATCCGTCAGGTATTCTACCATTTTATTCCTATACAATGGTGACAAGATGAAAATAACAAATTTTTAAAAGTCAAACATACACCTTTAAACGTAAGATTTTTAAACAGTACAAGTAGACAACCCAGATACTATGTCAACTTCATAAAAAAGGATACTGCTGCCATAGCTTTTCTTAAAAAAAAAAAGTCACAGATAAAACTTAGATGTGGTACTCTGTAGTAGCACTCTGGTATGGTACTATTTTGGAAATACTCAATTTCTTAGTGCAAGTAGAACACAGACTTTAAAAAATGACAGTCTCATTCCAGCACTTAGGAGGAATGCTATGAGGTCGAGGCCATCCCTTGGACTACATAGTGAGACTCTGTCTCAAAATACAAAATGACATTTCCAAAGGCACAAAACTTTGGGAAATTTAGAAAGATATTCATAGAAAACAACAAGTAAAATTCTCTCTTTTCACTTCTTCTTTTCCCTAGGAAGCACAAATTTATTTCTCTATGTTCCATTTAACATAACATGTACAAGACATTCATTTGCTTTTTTGAGACCTTACCTAAATTTCATCTCTTGACAGAATGAGAGGTCATCTCTCCTTGCCATCATAACTTCAACTAACTGACATAATTTTGTTTTTATTTGAATTGCATGGACCATATTCCCAAGCACGCGAACATACCTATTTAGATAAAGAAACATTTTATAAACTTACCAGATATAGACAAAAAAGAACTATAATTGCTATTGTTAATCTCTAATTTAAACGACTAAGTACAATTTAAGCATGGTACAATTTTTATTTTACTTAGGTAAGAGCATATATAACTTCTAGTTGACCTTGATCTAGTAAACAGAAGGATGAAAAAATTTCTCATCAATAACTGCCAACATAAGGCTGGGGAGATAAAAAAATAACTGCCAACATAAATGTGCAAGGTTTTTTCTACCTCTTAAAAATATTTTTCTGCTACATTTTAGTAGCTGAATGCTTACCTGACCAGATTTAACATCATTGCTTCAATGCTAGCTTGCCCAAGATGTTCAGAACTGCCTTCAGTATGATTATCTAGTAAGTTCTTCATGATAGCTATGGTTTGCTCTACAAATTGAGTATTGGTGTCAGTCAATAAAACCTATACAAAGGACAAACTATATTAGTGACTTGTCATCAAGGCACAGAAAATATACCAGAGATGAAACTGACTGTCCTAAATATTACCTTCCCCTTCTCACTCTCCCCATCTTTGTGTCTGTGTTTTTTCATACACAGACATTCATATTCCATGATATTCATACCTCTGGGCACTCCAATATACTCAAATGCCAGAATTCCCAATAAGCAAACTAATTCCTATATTAGATGACTGCTTCCTACAAATTTTGTTTTTTTTTTAAATTGTGGGTGAATATTCACATTTACACATAAATTTAATTTGCAAAGAAAAAAAAAGGCTTCGTTATTTCAAATAAGATCACTCCATAGGAAAGGGTGAAAAACAAAGCAAAGAACACTTTACCTGTCCTTGGGAGTCAAAAAACTTGCTGATGGTATTCTTCAGTTTGTTAAACAGCATTGGATAGAGTGCAGGACTCAGCTCTAGACCCACCAGATCCTTAACATTGCTCCGTATCTGAAGACCCACTTTCTCATGGTTACACACCATTAAGGATAGAAGTCGATCCATAAATTTGCTGACAGGTGTATCTGCATTTCCCTCTGAGGACATCACCGAAATCATGGAACCTTTGCGTTCGCTAACTGGGCCCATGGGTGGGCTATAGGTGGCCAGGCCAGAATTGCTCCTCTGCTGCAGGCACACTCCTCCAAGTGCACAAAGGAAGCCAGTCATGTTGATCCATTCCTGCAGGGAGTCTGTATCAGACAGATCTATGGATCCTCCTCCACTCACATGGGACATTCGTCTCTTAACAATGGTCTTGTGAAGACTTTCAGCAGCCTAAACACAAAATTTTTGTGCAGAGCATGAATCTAATCTAGACTGGCTAAAACTTTACAAATTACTCCTTATTTCTTTTTATTTTAGGGAAGGGTCTACAGGATGTTCAGGGTCTCACTACTAGATCGGACTCATAGTGATCCACCTATTTACAGCCTCCCAAGAGCTGGGATTATAGGCGCACACCACCATGCCCAGTTGCATGCCTTATTTCCTTCGAAAATAATTTTATATGTTTTAATAGCAAAACTTAAAAATTATCATACATATTCTTATTTAATCCAAGGTATGAAATTTCTTTCAAAAAGCTTTGATTTACATGGAGAAACCTTAAAACATTAAGTGAAAGGTGCCAGTCACAAAAGCCCACATAATCTATAATTCCCTTTATATATAGTGTCTGGAATAGGTAAATCTACAGAGACAGAAAGTGGATTAATTTGTTCATATATTAACAGAGGGTACAGACAGAGAAGCAGAAAAATCAGGCATTAGGGGAAGAAATAATTTAAAAGATTATGGAGGACCAGATGGGCAACTCTCCTTAAAAGAAGAGCAATTGTCTCCATTTTGGCTGAGCTTGACCCTACTTCCATGTATTTTTATGTCCAGAGCTGGCTAGGGCTTTTATCTCTTCAACTGGTTTTAAGCAATATATATAGGTCTAGCCAAGGTATTGCTGGTAGTCTTTGAAGACAGTAGGCATAATGCTCTGGAAGCCCCCACCTGCTGCCCCCTAGTGTGAACTGGGTTGAGAGGGAATGAAGAGCCAATGCTCAACCCTATAAACTGGGATTAGGCCTTGAGATAGAGGCTATGACTTCCCGGGGCTTGAAAGACATACACCAGAGCTGAAGCAGGACCCTAACGCATTAGATACCTTCTCAATTGTATAATGCAGATTACTCTCTGTAGATTCTCCTCTTTGCATATTGCAGAGGTAAATACAGGCCTTCTACCTATCCCAGCTCACAGAACTCACCTACTTCTTGTCATTCTCAGTCACTTATCCTCAGCTACTCCTCCATCATGACTGAATAAAACCCAGGTTCAGCCCTTTGTTTTGGTTAGCCATCTTGTGCCTAGATTTAGGATCCCTTGGCTCCCTATAATTAGAAATATCCTTTTGTGTCTTTATTCTCACTGTGGATTATACTAGACGTGGTAAATTGGAATTAACTTGATGGGATTCCAATAACTTATCCATGGGATTGCAAATATAAACTTCCCTGACTGAGATAAGGACCATGAAGGGCTCTCTATGAAAGGTATGATTTCTTCTTTTTCTTTGAGATGACTGAGATGTCCTAAATTGTGTGATGTTTACACAACTCTAACTATACTAGAAACGATCACTGAATGACTCCTAAAGTGAGTAAATTTTGATATGTGAATTATATATAAACTGACAGCTACCAAAAAAGATTTTCATCCAAAAATTATCTATCCTCTCTAAATAATATATTAGATAAATAATTAAACTGTATGTGTATGTCTCCAAGTCTGTTAAAAATGAGTTATTTTCCTTAAAAAAAAAAAAACTGTACAAAATATTTTTTTCTTGTTCTAATTAAGCATCACCTAAAAATAAAAAATAATAAAAAGAGGAATGGGAGAATAGCCAGCTTCTCTCAAACACCTACAAAGAGAATAACACAAGTGATACAAATCAAACATACACAAATACCAATTAGTATCAATTTCTTGGGTAATAGATAACTGAAATTAGTTGATAAATAAAATTATAGTTAACAGTTGGCAAATGTTCAAATTTTAAAATTTCATTTAACCTATGCTTTCAAGCTTCTACTCATTTAGATCTCTTAATTACAATACCTAACTTTAGCAAAATAAATTATTTTATTTTTATGTTCCTCTATTTCTGTTGCCTTTCCTAAAAATTGTGAGAAATATCTTGACTTAACAAAAAAGAGACAAATGGTCTTTTCTAGCAGTGCTGCCCAATATTCCTGCAATGATGGAAACATTTTATATCTCTGTTGTCCAACATACTAATTGTCACACATGGCTACATCGCTACTGTATGACTCAGAAACTGAATTGCATTTAATTGTCATTATTTTGAGTTAAAATTTTAATATAAATTCATGTACACAGCCACATATGACCAGTGACTACCACATTAGACTACACAGACCTAGATGTATTCACAACTTGCTAGTTCTAAAACAACCGCATACTTGTTACACTAAGAATGACCCACAACTTTTAAAGTAAAATACATAGGAGATCAATTAATAAACAGAAACCAACTTTATAAACTTACCTGGCCATCCTCTATTTTGGCTTTAGGATAGTTCAGGATTAATTTTGTAGCTTGTTCCCATTTTGCATGTGTATCTTCCCAAGCCTAAAATGAAAGCAATTGCCATTTGAAAAGCAATTTAAGCCAAAAGCCAAAAATCTGTAACCGCTAGATTTTGATCTTGGTGCACATTACAAGTATGTATATAATAAATATAACTAGTTGGGGCACATTACAAGTATAACCTATTACTTGTAATATGTGCATTATTCAGATTCACTTCAAAAGCCTTATCATACACATAATTGTAGGCTTCTAAAACTAAAGGTTGAGAGGGAGCAGTGTTTCTGCTGCTGAGGGCATACCTCCGTGTTTCCTGCAGTGGGGTGCTCGATGCGCCTCAGCAGGGCCATCACTCGTTTCTGAAGTGCTGCTCTCCCTAAACACAATCAACAGAAAATCAAGTTATACTCAGAGCTCAGTTTGCCAAAGGGAAACCTGACAAGCTCAAAAGGTAGAGTAGGAGGAATAAAATTTTCAAATGATAAAAACTTCTTTCACTAACTTCATAGGAAAATAATTTCCATACAGATTTCAGGCAGAATAAATTACATAATCTATAATGGACAGTAATCTATATTCCCCTTTACCAAACATATAGCATATTAAAAATATGGCAAAGGTCAGGAATGATGGAACATGCCTATTACCCTAGCACTCAGGAAACTGAGTCAGAAGGGCTTTGGAATTTGAGGCCAGTCTGGGCCTCAGTGAGATCCTATTTCAAAGAAAAAAAATTTTGGATATTTTTTGGTGAAAAGTTCATAATTTGTTTCCAATAGCACTGATTTCCATCATACCTTGTTCAGCAACAGATTATAAATAAGCTACTTGAATTTCACCTGCAAACTTAAAAACCAGTAATCTTAAACAACACTCTTAACACAATTAGGTATTGTGATTCGAAACACAATTAAACGTCAAAAAAAAAGTACCCATGCTTACCTGTTGACATCATATTGCTGACAGAGGCAAACTCCATAAATGTGTTATAGTTGGGCAAGAAGTTGTGAACTGATACCTCATCCACTCCACATCGGATATCTGCTTCCTCACAGAGGTGGCGGAAACAAGACATGGCAACCAGGACAGCTTCAGTGTCAGGGCTCCAAAGAAACATGTACAGGGCCACTTCTAGTTTGGTCTGGGCTTGGCGACAAATTGGTGGGGTTCCACTGTACCCTGCTGCACTATCCTGGGAATCAGGAGAAGGAGATACATATTTTCAACTTAGGTAAGTTTATTTACAAAACTCAACAAATACAATAAACTGTGTACCATATTTATTAGCATTTAAAAATCATAAAAGCTTTCTTCTTTAATCATAAGAATTTTTTAAACACTGAGATAAATCCCCAGCTCTGAATTTTTTCAAATAGATTATGTACTAAGATTATTTGAACCAACATAATATTACTATATTGCAGAATTTCAAATCAAATGTAAATTAAGTCTAGCATAAACACAACTAAAGTATTACAACATAAAGCTACTTCAGGAAAAATGTAATGCACTTCCCAATCAATTAGAAATGACAAAGGAAGAAGAATTAACAGGAAATTCTACTTTTTACAGGGAAGAAATAAAATAGGCACACTGCAGCACTGATTGAATTAAGCACAAACAAGACTAAATACAACAGATGATACATTTAATTCTGAATTATATTATTTCCTAAACATGAAAGGGAAACACTCATTTATAAAGGAAATGTAAATTCAGCAAGTAAAGCAGACAGCAATTAATATGGTTTTTAGCGATTAATATTATACTGCTTAATTTTAAATATTTAGATGTGAATAGTCTTATAAAGTAGAGAATTATAGTAATTATAGCTATCAATTATAATGTGAAACAAGAAATGTTCTCTTATAGGCTGGGCATGGTGGCACGTGCCTGTAATCCCAGCACTTGGGAGGCTGAGGCAGGAGGATCAGAGTGAGTTCAAGACCAACCTGGGTTACAAAAGTGAGATCAAGGCCAGCCTGAACTACATAGGGACACCCTGTCTCAAAAAGACAAAAAGGGGCCAGGGAGATAGCTCAGAGGCATAAGTGCCTGCCTGGCAAGTGCAAGGTCCTGAGTTTTATCCCCAGTTCTGGAAAGCAAGCAAGCAAGCAAGCAAGCAAGCAAGGGAGGTAGGTAGGTTGGTTCTCTTATAATCCTAACAACTCTGGTGCAATGGGTAAAGTTGAGAAACTAAGGCACAGAGATGTAAAGAACTTGCTCAAGGTTCCACAAAGACCAGTGATACAAAAAAATACAATGAGTACTAAGGTCAGGGGGCACTCTACCACTGAGCTACATCCTAGCCATTGTTTATTTTTTGAGACAGGGTTGTTGAAGTTACCCCAGTGGGATTTGAATTTACAATCCTCTTACCTCAGCTTTCCTCACTGCTGCCACTGTACCTGCCTACAATCGAAGCTTTTTTTTTAAACAATGATAAATTACCTAATTGAAATTTATTTAAATTCATGGGGGGGGGGGAACGACCCAGAACACATATGATGTGGCAAAGTTACAAAAGAAGCTGCTAACCATGGAAGAGTTTCCTTTTCCCTTTCGCAGAGATGCTCCAGGCGTATAGGCACGTAGTAATTCATCATGATCCATGGACATTTGAGTGGCATTTCCACCAGCAGGAACATCACATCCTACTCCATAAAGGAAGAGAAAGTGACAGGAACTTCTATCTGCCTGCTAGAAAAAAAAATAATAATAATAAGCTCTACACAGCCCTAACAATCAAGAGGAATAAAGGCTTGCTATGAGTTAGTTGTCTTTCTGTTTAAGACTATCCTGGAAAGCCTATCCTCTCAATCCTTATGCTTCACTGTGAGAAACATTTGTTAGAAACTCATTAAGACAAATACTTGGCCAATGTCTTAGAAAATTCAGTCTTTTCTTTAAATAATCAAAAATATCAAATTCAAGGCATGTAAGCAACCAGGCATGGTGGCATATGTCTATAATCCCAGCATTCAAGAAGTTGAGGCATGAGGACTACTACAAGTTCAAGTCCAGTCTACACTACAAAGTGAGTTCAAGGCCAACCTGAACAACAGGGTGAGACCCTGTCTCAAAAACAAAGGAGGGGCAGGAGGAGAAGAAGAGGGAGAGGGAAAAGGGGGGTGGGGGAGAGAGAGAGACAGAGACAGAGACAAGTTAATTCTTTTTTTTTTTTAATTTTATTTATTTATTTGTTTGCTTGTTGTGTTTGTTTGTTTCTTTATTTATTCATTCCGTGGCTGGCTCAGCCTGCCCTGGTGGCAGCGCTGGCGCAGCATGTGGTGCCGGGGATCGAACTGCAGTCCCCGCAGTTGCCTGAGCCCTCCTAAGCAGGCGCTTTAGACCACTGAACCATCTCGCCGGCCCCAGAGACAAGTTAATTCTTAACGTGGACACAAGTAGAATAGTAACAATACAAATCTACTATGTGAAACTAATGCAATCTCACTCAACTACTATATAAATAAAAAAAATTTTCTTCCATAAGATTTTATCCTGTGCTATGTCAGGATAGTTGGAAGCTAATTTTTATGAGATAAAGTGATACATCAACTATGTCACCAATGACATTGTTCACTAGAGTACTTTAGACTCATTAGTAATGTTTATACTTTAGATATTACTCCATAGGTAAGGGTAAAAAAAACCTGAAATCTAAATTTCTTGCCTTTAGAATAATCTCAAGTCCCACTACTGTAATGAATCAAGATAAGACAGATATAAAGAAACTCACCTCTCCATTAGCACATTTGAAGCCAAAAATGTAACATGACCCATGGTACTGCTTTCATGAGTTTGACACATTTAAGACTTCTCACAGCTATGATTCCAGAACTGCATTAAAACTCATTAAATAACATATTCCTAAAACTATGCCATGATTGAACATTTTTTAAGTTAATTAGTCACAGAAACTATATTCTAAAAGAAATGCAAAGGCCTTTACTGTTCCTCATAACTCCAGTGTCTTAATCATTTGGGATTTTAAAAAAGGTACTCCAAATTCAGCAGAATAATATACTAAACGCTGCTAGAGAAAAGAAACAGATCACATTTAAAGGAAAACCCATCAGAATAATGGCAGATTTCTCTTCACAAACCATGAAGTCAAGAAGAATATGGAGCAGAGTGCTTCAAGTCCTTCATGAAAACTAATTCCAGCCCAGACTGCTATACTCCACAAAACTCTCTTTAAAGTATGAGGGAGAAGTGAAATACTTCCATGACAAGGAACAACTAAAGAATTTCATGATGTCAAAGCCAACCCTACACAGACTACTAAAAAATATTTTTGAGAGAGATCAAAATGACCCGATCTCTACAAATGAGACAGAAAGAACCTACCAAATAGGGCAAACAATTAAACAGGAGAAAAAGGAGTAAACAGTAGAAAGTAAAAGATATGTCAATCATAAGTCAATACACTTCAATTATAACCATCAATGCAAATGGACTCAGTTCTCCAATTAAAAGAAATAGACTGGCAGAGCGGATAAAGAAGCAAAATCCAACAATATGCTGTATATAAGAAACACGCTTAACTCATAAAGAGAATCGCAGGCTAAAAATTAAAGGATGGAAAACAATACTACATGCCCCAGCACCTCAAAAAAACAGGGGTAGCAATCCTGTTTGCAGACAGTCTAAACTTCAAACCAAGACTGATCAAACAAAATAAAGAAGGCTACTACATACTAGTTAGGGGAAAAATTCAAGATGAAGAGGTAACAATCATAAATATATATGCACCCAACATGGGAGCACCAAGTTATATAAGACAAATCTTAATGGACAGGAAAAAAATCTAACATCCAATACCACAATCTTAACAGGGACCTTAATACCCCTTTATCCCAAAAAGATAGGTCAAGCAGACAAAAAATTAGCAAAGAAGTAGCAGAACTGAACCAGATCTTGGAACAATTGGACTTAGTAGACATACACAGAGCGTTCTACCCAACCACTTCTGAATACATATTTTTTTCAGCTGCACATGGGATATTTTCCAAAATGGACCACAAACTAGTGCATAGGTCATGCTTAAGTATATGCAAGAAAACAAAAATTATATCATGTATATTATCTGATCACAGTGCAATGAAACTGGAAATTAATGACAAAAGAAATCAATCACAAGAACCCCAGAAATACATGGAAATTAAACAACACCCTTCTCAGCAACCAGTGGGTTACAGATGAAATTAAACAAGAATTAAACAATATTTACACTTTAATGAAAATTCACACACAACCTATTGGAATTTATGGGACGTAAAGAAAGCAGTTCTTAGAGGGAAATTTATAGCCCTGAACTCACACATTAAGAAAACAGAACGGTATCCCAGCACTTGGGAGGCTGAGGCAGGAGGATTGGTGCAAGCTCGAGACCAGCCTGAGCTACAAAAGTGAGCTCAAGGCCAGCCTGAACTGTATACTGAGACTCTGTCTCAAAAAGACAAAAAAAAAAAAAAAAAAAGAAAGAGAAAGAAAACAGAATAGGAACAAATAAATATTCTCATGCAGCATCTAAACTGACTAGAAAAGGAAGAGCAAATAAAACCCAAAGCCCAAAGATGGGAGGAAATTATAAAGATTAGAGCAGAAATTAATTCAATCAAGACCAAGGAAACAATACAAAGAATTAATGAATCAAAAAGCTGGGTGTTTGAAAGATTAAATAAAATTGATAAGCTCCTAGCTAATCTCATCAAAAAGAGGAAAGAAAGGACTCAGATTCAAGCAACAAGGAATGAAAAGGGTGAAATTACTACAGACCCAGCAAAGATTCAGAGGATCATTAATAGCTACTTTGAGAATCTTTGCTCTCACAGAACTGAAGACACAGATGAAATGGACAGATTCCTAGAAAGGTACAAACTACCAAAACTGAATCAAGAAGATATAAGAACTCTCAATAACCAAATAACAGCCAGTGAAATACAAAACGTAAGAAAAAGGCTACCGACAAGAAAAGTCCAGGCCTTGATGGATTCACCACTGAATTCTACAGGAAATTTACAGAAGACATGATCCCAGTCCTCCTCAAACTCTTCAATGAAATTGAAAAGGAAACAGTACTCCCAAAATCATTCCCAGAGGCAAGTATTACACTGATACCAAAACCAGAGAGATGCAACTAAAAAAGAGAACTACAGGCCAATTTCTCTCATGAACATAGATGCTAAAATTCTCAATAAAATCCTTACCAATAGAATACAGCAAATCATGAAGATGATTATATGCCATGACCAGGTAGGATTCATCCCAGGGATTTAAGGATGGTTTAATATATGCAAATCTATAAATGTAATATACTATATCAATAGATCCAAAGCCAAAAATCACAAGATCATCTCAATTGATGCAGAAGAGACTTTTCACAAAGTCCAACACTCATTCATGTTCAAAGTGCTGCAGAAAATAGGAATAGAGGGCCTCTACCTCAATCTGATAAAAGCTATCTATGACAATCCAACAGCCAAGATAACTCTAAATGGGGAAAAGCTGAAGTTTTTTACTCTCAGATATGGTACAAGACAAGGATGTCCCCTATCTCCACTTCTATTCAATATAGTTCTGGAATCATTAGCTACAGTCATTAGACAAGAGAGAGAAATAAAAGGAATAAGAATAGGTAAAGAGGGGCCGGCGAGATGGTTCAGTGGTCTAAAGCGCCTGCTTAGGAGGGCTCAGGCAACTGCGGGGACTGCAGTTCAATCCCCGGCACCACATGCTGCGCCAGCGCCACCACCAGGGCAGGCTGAGCCAGCCACAAAATGAATAAATAAAGAAACAAACAAGAATAGGTAAAGAAGAAGTTAAACTATCACTATTTGCAGATGACATGATAATCAACTTGCAAGACCCCAAAAACACCACCAAGAAGCTGCTAGAATGCATATGCAAATTCAGTAGCATAGCAGGGTACAAAGTCAACACACAAAGGTCAATAGCATTCATCTACACAGATAACAAACACACTGGGAGAAATTAGAGAAACAATATCTCTATAATAGCACCGGAAAAAAAAAAAACATAGGAATTAACCTAAGATGTAAAAGATCTATTCAATGAAAACTACAGTATTCTGAAAAAAGAGATCCTAGAGGATTTCAGAAAATGGAAAGATATTCCCTGCTCCTGGACAGGTAGAACCAACACTGTCAAGATGGCCATACTCCCTAAATTGTTACACAGATTTAACACAATACCTATCAAAATACGATCTACATACCCCACAGACCTGGAGAAATCATTCCTAAAATTTATCTGGAACCAGAAAAGACATAGAATTGCAAAGACAATCCTGGGCAACAAAGATAAGGCAGGAAGCATTACAATCCCTGACCTAAAGTTATACTACAGAGCTACTGTGATAAAATCAGCATAGTATTGGCAAAAAAAATAGACCTGAGGATCAACAGAATAAATTAGAAGATGCAGAAATAAATATAAACACACTCAGCCACCTTATTTTTGACAAAGGGGCCAAACATGTTTACTGAAAGAAAGCCTCTTTTACAAATGGTACTGGAAAAACTGGCTCTCCACATGTTGAAACTAAAACTTGACCCAGGTCTATCATCATGCACTAAAGTCAAAATGGATTAAAGATCTAAATATTAAAAGAGAAACACTAAATCTGCTAGAGGAGAAAGTCAGAGGAAATCTTGAAGACATCGGGGTAGGCAAAAGAGTTCATGAACAAAAATCAAAATGCACATGCAACACTTTAAAGAATCAACAACTGGGATCTCCTCTGGCTGAGAAACTTTTGCACGTCAAAATTACCAACAGAGTGAAAAGACAACCCACAAATTTTGAAAAGATTTTAACTAATAAGTATTCAGACAAAGGTCTTCTATCTAGACTTTGTAAAGAACTAAAAACCATTAGGGTCCCAAAATTCAAAGATCCAGTCCACAAATGGGCATCTAAAATGAACATACACTTCTCAGAGAAAGAAATTCAACAAGCCTATAAATACATGAAGAAATGCTCCACATTGCTAGCCATTCATGAAATGCAAATCAAAACAACACTTAGACACCATCTCACCCCAGAAAGAATGGCTACTATAAAGAAATCAACCAACAACAAGTGTTGGAGAGGCTGTGGGGAAAAAGGAACCCTTCTCCACCGCTGGTGGGAATGCAGACTGGTGTAACCATTATAGAAAGCAGTGTGGAGACTCCTTAAAAAACTAGATCTAGAAATCCCATTCAATCCAGCTATTCCCCTCCTGGGAATTTTTCCAGAAGAACTGAAAACATCATACCATAGTAATATCTGTGCACCTATGTTCATAGCAGCACAATTTGTGATAGCCAAATCTTGGAAA
>PVKN010016450.1:0-17892 GCA_004027915.1 Capromys pilorides | reverse complement strand
AGGAAAAGGTTACTTCAGTTCACAGCTTGTAAAGGTTTCAGTCTGTTGGTGGCTGGCTTCTGGGCAGGGACCTGGCAGAGGGACGCTGCAGAGGACAAATGGCCCATGGCAGGACAGACAGAAGGCAGGGAGCAGCGAGGAGCCAGCAGGAGAGTAGGGCAAGCCTCCCTTTCCCCTTTGTCCCACGCAGCTGCGAGTCTTTTGGGTGGTGCCTCCCACATGCAGGAGGGGCCTTCCCATTATCAGCACCTCAGAACTATGCCAGACCAATCGTTGGTCTCATGCAGTGCCACAGACCGGTAATCTCTGAGTCGCACACCCTGGATTAAGCCACTCCACGAAGCCCCATCTATGAGCACATGAGGTTTGGAGGAGCACCCAGATGCAGCTGAATGGATATCATCTCTCTGAGGCACTTTTGCTGGCCGTCCTGGGCTGCAGCTCTGCTTAAGAGCCCTAGCATCCCTGTCCTCCCCAGGTTTGCTCTCTTAAGGCACCACATTCCTTTACCACCCTTGCTAGAAACCACCTAGGGCCTGGGTACTACAGAGTGCATTTTGGGATTTTGTACCGAGAAAGCTCATGGGACCCAGGACCACGTATAAGCCCATGATGTGGTTTTCCATGGCGACTCTATACCTCCTACATCCATCTTTTCAGTGTCGTGGCTGCCCATCTATCCTCACAGGCCTCCGCCTTGGGGGCTACCTTGTAGCATGGCTTCCCATCGTCACTACCCACAGCCACAGCATGTTTCCTACTTTGGAATTATCTAACTAATCAAGCTCCTGGAATGCAGATCCCTGCATCCTCAGGGATACAGAAGCTGTGTACATAAAACTAAAAGGCATGTGTACATGCATATATATATATATATATATATATATATATATATATATATAGTCTCAAAAACAGCAGCTGGAGCTGGGAGCTGGTGAGACAGCTCAGGTGTCTAAGCACCTTCCCGACAAGTGCAAGGACCTCGCTTCTATCCCTGATACTGCCTGCAGCGCCAGCCTCAGAACCCCAGGAGCCCCAGGCCAACCACCAAGACTCAGTATGGTGGTGCACACCTGGAATCCCAGCACTGGGGTGTATGACACAGGAGGATCATTACGAGTCTGAGTTATGTGGTGAGGCCCTATATCAAATAAAGAAAGAAGAAAAAATAAATAAAATTAAGAGTGCAGCAGATATATGCTTATCCTAAAGCCTAGTGTTTCCTTTCTGTTGGATTCCATCTACTAAATTTTTGTTTCATTATTTATTCTTTTATTTTTAGATGTTTAGTTTTCTCTTGGGCTATGTTTTCAGTGCCTAATAATTACATTCATCTTGGGAGACTGACCTCCATCTACTGAATCCCAGTTATTTTTGCTTCCACCTCTGCTGGTCTGCTCCTTGTCCACATCCCCAATTGTCCTCTTCTCTTTGTGCAGTGACTAGGACAATTCCTTGCTCCCTCCTCACTGTGTTATGCTTATTCTGCCTGTCTGGACTTCAATTAAAAATCATCTAGCCACCAAAGTGTAGGCTGCTCTTACCAAGAACTCTATTTCAATATATATATATATATATATATATATATATATATATATATATATATTTTTTTTTTTTTTGCCTACCAATTCTATTATATGGTCTTGGATATCAAACTCAGTTAAAATAAAAGCACAACATTTCCTGGATTTCACATGAAGAGTGATCACCCCCTCCCATTCTCTTCTTAGTCTTATCAAAAAGTTTTCTCCAAATTTTTGTAGGTTCTATCTTGAAGTTTTCTCCCGTAGATTTCTAAATCTGAGCTTAGGGAAGATCTCTCAAAGTGCTGAATCTCAGACAACAGTTTGCATCATACAGTTTAATTTGGAAGGGCTCCTAAGAAATAGGATGGAGTTGTGGGAAAGAGTAAATCTAGGGTATCAAGGAAGTGCTTTATTGGGATTGGAGCTGCTGGAGAGCGCTTGAGCTTAGCACCACCTGGAGACACGTGAGGCATGCAGAAAGCTACTCCAATGTGTGTATATGAAGCACCATGAGGGCTTGAGTAACGACCAGCTGCAGACTTCCTGCAGGGTTCTGACACACTCAGAACCCACCTTTGGCTGCCATCATCGTGGTCTAGCTGATGGTCACAAATGACTCAGAGGTCCTTCCAGAATCATGAAATATCTGAAGCCAAACAAAAACTGCCCAAGCGTCCTGCTTACCTCCAACTGACTACCGCAGCAATGTCGGAGCTCGCTTAGGAGTGATGGGGCTAAGGCAGACTGCAAGCACTTTCTCAGATACCAGATAGGAGCAGAATCTTCCAGGAGATGAAGCCACAGTCCACTGGGTGAGAGACACATTATGTCACCATTGTAATCATTCCTGCACTAGCTGATAAAGTGCTAGGTGACAGGAGAGAAGACACAGTGGCTTAGAAAAGCAATGTATCATTGAACTGTGTTGTCCAGAGACAGCCAACATGGCAAAAAAAGAAAAAGAAAAAAAACCCTGGAATTTTGAAGTGGAATGAAATGTGCATGTTTCTGTGTAAGACTCAAGCTGATTCTAAGGTCTTCTTCATTTTTGGTGATTGTGGGGATCAAATTCAGGGCCTTGTGCATGCAAGGCAGAAGCTCTCCCACTGAGCCACGCCCCAGCCCTCAAGCAAACTATACCAGGACCACTGCTTCAAGGTGATTTTGCAATCTTCTCTTACTACCTTGTTTGAAGAAACAGGGCTGGCTCCTGCCCCTGTCCAGGCCAACACTGTGGCCATCTGTATATGGTGGTATCGTCAGAAGAGGAAAGCTGACCCGGAAGCCCAGCTCTGACTAGGTGGTCAGGTGCAGCAGGGGCTCTTGGCGGTGGCTGCCTACAGGCACAGTGGGGTGAACCTTGCTGGGATTGTACTTGAAAAGCCCCATTGGAGGAGTGAGCATGGGTCTGTGTTCATCTAACTGGGAGGTGGGGAATTCTAGGGACATTCCTTCATGGGTTCCTCCTGGCCTCTGTGAGCCCCAAACAGTTCTTCACAGAGGTAGCATTTGACCTTCAGTGTGACCTTGACTCATGTTTAGTGAATGGAGACCTCCTCACCGTGACAAGGACTTTTCTAAGACATTCGTGACTGTACCCCACCGCCTGGAATAGACAGGGAGCATTAGCAAGCAGCTGTGCTCCCTGAAGCAAAGTGGCTCAAGTGGCGCTGCACAGGTGCTAGGCTTGTCCTGTGCTGCCCTGGACTTAGGTTGGGGGCGTAGTCAAGGTCCCCAGGTGAGGCGCAGAAGGTCTATGGCCTGTCTTTCTGCACACGCTGTATGGCTCCTCTGTGGCTGGATGCAGTCTGTAGGTCTACTGGCAGATAAGTGGATGAGGAACATCTAATGAGTTTCCTTTCTTTATGAGCAGTTGCTTTGCCTTTTGCAATATCTATTGTAAATTTTTATCTTACTTATTTGGTTTCTTAGACTAGGGAGACAATGCAGTCAACTACGCATGCCTGTATCTCATAATCTGAGCAACTAATTTAAAAAGAACAATATGCAATATATTAACTGTTGCTAATATATTTTTATCTTGTTTTGAAATTTGGTATTCTTGTTTTTTATTCTTTTTCTTTTCTTTTTTCTCTTGCTATGGTTTATGTCTAGCTGTCTCCCCAAAGCCTCATACAATCATAGGGCAGGGACTTCTAGAGTTTGAGACTTGACTCATGATGCACTGGGATTATGTGTTTTAGTACTGATGGGATTATGGCTCTGAGTACTGCTGAGATCATGGGTATGAACTGAGGCACATAGGCTGAGGCAGAGAGCCTGAATGTAATATAAAGAGAGACAGATAGACAGACTGGCTCTGTTGCCCTTCTTGGTTGGTTGCCTCTGTCACTATTTTGTTGCTGTCCTGCTGCCATGAACCGTTGCTCTCTGCCATGTGCCAGTCTGCCTTGGAGCCAGCCAAATATGGACTGAAACCTCTAGTAACTGTGAGCTAAGTAAACCTTTCCTTCTTCATTTTGGGTGTCAGGTGTTTGTCCCAGCAATGAGAGAAGAGTAACTAAGGCATCTCTTTAAAATAAAAATGTAGTTTTTTTGGGGTGGCGGTCTACAGGGTATTGAGAGTCTCAAAGCTAAATTGGACTCATAGTGATTCGCCTGTTTACAGCCTCCCAAGAGCTGGGATTATAGGCATGTACCACCACTTCCAGTCTCAATTGCTGTTTCAGTGTGCCCCGGGTGGGGGGTTAACATGTCAGGCCTGGGAATTGAACTCTCAGCCCTATGCCTGCTTGTAGATGCTTTAATCCACTAAGCTATTTGGCTGGCCCAAAAATGTAGTTTTGATACACAATGGAATACCCAGTGATAAAGGATACACTGGAGTTGTTTGTAAGAAAATGTAAACGCTGTGAGATCATACTAAGTCAAATAAAGCAAACACAGAAGGGTAAGTCTCACTGCTATTCTTACGTGAGAAACACAAGACATAAGTCATTTACAAGCCAAATCAAAGATGCCTAACAGCAAACAGGGAGATGGACTTTGTGGAGAGGAGAGAGATCTGGGGGTGACGAGAGGCCAGAGCTCAGGAGGGCAACGGAAAACACGCTGAATAAGATGCAGTAGGAATGTGTGCTCGTTCCCTGCGATGGATGCGGTTAGCATTAATAATTAGTACAATTATTAATTATTATCATGAATGTTATTCTTAATAGATAATAATTACACCTACTGTAGAAATGATCCCTGAAAGTATAGGCCCTGCTCGCTGCCCCTGCCTGCCCTCAGCCTCTCCTAGGCGCTGTTCCGCCTCTTACCATTCCATTCTCTCCTTTCTGAGGTGAAAACAGCAGGGACTGCTTGCCTGGTTCTGGAAGCAAAGCATGTTTTGTTATTCTGTTGTGACAGTGCACTTTGCTGTACAGTACTGTACACTTTGGCACGTGCCATTGCAGGCTTCAGGATACAGTTGGGTTTGTTCTTCACATTGAATCTTTGTAATAAATAAGATAGTTCCGGCCAAACAACAACAACAATAATAATTACATAATACAGTAATAATAATAATAATAATAATAATAATAATAATGATACCTTGACAAAGCTGTGTCTGGCTACTAAATTCCCCAGGGTGTCACATCTGTCCTGGGCTCCGTTGCCCACCAGGTAGCCAACCTCACAGCTTGCTCTCCTGCAGGAGGACCAGCACATCTGGCTTGCTCTGCTCCTGGATGCCAGCTCTGCCCTGACTGCAGCTCTGGCTAAGAGCCAGCCTGGGACATGACACTCAGCCAGCTCACAAGGAGCTTGAGCTACACTCTGTTCACCTTGCTGCTGTTTCACACGGTCACTTAAGGAAGGAAAAACAAGGACGGCTAGTGAGTTTCTTACCATTGTCTTTACCTTTCGTCATGGAAATTTTCATGCTTTCTGTAACTGCACTAGGATCTGCCCCTTTTGGAGGGTTCTGCTCCTAGATGAGTAGGGTTCTGCTGTCTAGATGAAAAATCATATCACATAAATGCTACTTAGGCATTCCAGGGCCTTGAGGAGCACACTGTGTGCAAATACTCATGTAAAGGAATATGCACCTGCACATATCATGTAAGGGAAAGTTCGGGGCGGGGGAGGGGGAGACAGGTAGAAGCTGGAGGGAAAAGCAGGGGCTTAGGCTCACACGTCCTAGGTTCCTCAGGAAAGCTGGTGATGGAGCCAGGACTTGAGGCTGCAGAGGATGACCCCTCTCCTTAGCATCCCTGCCTTTCCAATCTTGGTATTGGTGCAAATGTGGGGTTGGGTTTGTAAACAAGTCAGTTCTCTGTCAATTGACTTCTTACCAGTCAGGGGTCTGTCAGGTGTCCAGTGCTGATTGGGACACACGATAGATACATCATCTAATAAACTGTTACAGTAAGAACACATCCTCAAAATCTTCCCATCATTGTCAATACATTTAGCCATCATCCTTGCCACTCTCTGAAGCAGCTCTAGAAAGCTTCCTTATTCACAAGGTCTGATTTTCAAAACATGTGAACTCTGCTGCTCTGAGCCACCTGAAGACCAGGCAGGCTTAGGAAAGCATCTTGCTGGGTCCTTGTCCATCGTGGGCACCAAGGTGGCAGTGAGTGCATTCTGGATCTTCCCTAAAGCCAAAATGACCATGAGAGATGCATGCTCAGAGCATTTTCAGGCCACTAAGGCAGGCTTAACAGCACAACTAAAGGAGCTCAGGAGAGAGCATTTCTAGAACTACTTTAGTCCTTGGCAGAAATGATGGGGCGAGTGTGTTCGAAGCAAGAGGGAATATTTTGAGGAGGGATTACTACAGATGTTGCTGTAAATGTAGTCATTTTAAACAATTCAAACATTCTCCAGTCACACCTTGCATTCTCCAAGCAATCCCAGAAAAGAATACAAAATGCACTATAAGCCATGTCCCCAGCAGAGTCACCGTGACTCCCTCTTGTTTAGGACTTCTGTGGGTTGTGCATAGCAGAACCCCACATCACCCCGCCTCAGGATGGAAGCTGAGGGTCTTATCCGTCAGGTGCATAAGGCATTACCCCATGCTTCTCCCAGAATGCCAGCTTCTGGCACCCCTGGCCTTTCCATGTAGTCAGAGAAGCTCAGCAGAGGCATGGCTGTTGGCACTGGAAGGTCATCGGTATGCACCTCAGGGTGGCAGGGTCCAATCAGATGCGGGCCCTGCACCAACAAAGTCCTCACAACAAGTTAAGGGGAAAGAGAAGCAAATTCCCCTGAATGATAATTATTTCCTCTGCAGCCTCTGTTGTTTCCCAAGATGTGGGGGGAGTCAAGTAGCATTTTCTTTCTGTGTATGATTTCCCTCTGAGACTATCATTGCTTTAGGCAAATGTATTCATGTGAAGAATCATTTTTCTCCATGTCTGAGCCTGTAATAAATGTCAGTCCTTACTTGGTGACTGCAGCTAATGCCACAGACCCACCATTACTGAAATTGAAATTGCGTATGTTAGGACCCCAGATCAATTTATCTCAAGGAACAACCAGGAGCGCTCTGGACAGGCAGTGAAATCGCTCCACCTCTTTGGCACTGAGCCTTCTTTTGAAAAATAAAGCTGAGATTTTCTACTTGTTTTTCTATGTCTTTATAATACTTACATGAAACAACTGAAACAAATAAAATTTCTAGTATTATCAATTTCTCTCACATCTGGTGCCTTCTTTCTAACACTTGGTCAAGTCAGATCTTCAGGAAATATCTAAAGTATTTAAGCCTATTTATTGGAGCCACTAAGAAGTTTAATAAGTAGTCCTTACATTTGAATAAGAATCATAGGTTGTTGTATCAGAAAATAAGCTCATGTAAGGTTGCAAAAGCTACTTCAAGGGTACACAAAGATCAATCTCAAGGATAAGAAGTGATATGCCCAAAGCCACGCATCTAGTTAGTGCCGCAGCTAAGACCTGATTAGGATGACCTGAAATTCATTCCAATAATTTTAATGATGTTTAATGTATACATGTCTTCAGTAACTTGATAACGAATGTTGTCGATTGTGCAGTAGGTTCTGCCGTACACTTTTCTGTCTGTGCTTTATTTAAGGAAACCTTGAGTGAAGGGTTGTGTGCTTGGGGAAATAGGCCAGCCATGCGGTTCAGCCCAAGCGGTCGTTGGGGTGAAATGACCTGGGACCAGATTCTAGCTCCATTACGCTCATGTCTTACCTGTATGGCCCTGACTGGCGCTTCCTTTCTCTGGTTGGAGAGCAAACACACCTACACCAGTATAGCTGGAGGACTGTACGGGAGGACTCAAGCAGAGTCCCTGGACTATGTCTGTTCCATGGTAATTACTCAGGAAGAAGAGCTGCTATGAGGTGACCTTCTCATAAGGTCTCCAAGGTAGGTTGGTTAATCATCTTCGTTACGTAAAGGATGAAACTGATTTTCCAGTGTGGCTCAGTAGTAAGTGGGAGAGCTGGACTCCAAACTCAAGGGTATTTCCCAGAAGCTTCAGTCAACTGAGTGCAGCTACCTTTATTTCAATTCGCAGTGGCAAAAGTCATGCAGTGATGATACAAGCCAATAATTCTCCTCCAAATGTGTTCATCATGCTAATTGGTAAGCCATAACCCTTTTCTTGAATGCAGCATTTTTGCTACCCTGGGTCTTACAATTTTTCTGGAAGCATCCAGCAAGCGTTGTTTTAATCTCAGATCTTCTTTCATGGGATTAGCAGTAACCATGAATCAAGAATAATATTACTCTTCCATGTTCAGAAAAAAAAAAAAATAAAAAAACCCAACCCTATAGATTCTCAAATTTCAGCCTCATGGCCTGAATTTCCTTTAATGATAGCTTAAGGTTTTATTTATTTATTGCCTCCCTAAAAGTCTCTGTTTAGCTTCTCCTTTCTTGCTTTATATAGTTAAGCCAATTTGTCTGTTATAATGGTTTGTGTCTAAGATGTTCCCCCAAAGCCTCCTATACCCATGGAGCAGCTTCTAGAGTTCATGATTAAATTATAGTCCAGTGCTGGAATTATGTGTGTGAGTGCTACCCCTGCCCTGGGGTGGGCAGCTTGAATGCAATAGAAGAGTATGAAAGAGGTCTGCTGTCTGCCAGTGTTTCTCTATTCTGCTCTTGCTGCTTTGTTGTTTTCTGCTGCCATGTATTGTTGCCCTCTACCCTGTGCCACTCTGTCTTGGAACCAGCTGAGCATGGGGTGACATCTCCATAAACTGTAAGCTAAATAAACTTTTCCTCCCTCAATTCTGGGTGTCAGGTATTTTGGCTCAGCAATGAGAGAAAAGTAACTGAGATATCTGTAGATGTCTTATTCCATCACATTTAGATTTTGCTTCTATATTTAAAGAGTTCTTAACTCAAGAGATAAATATTGAAGGCATGCCCAAACGCTATCATGAAGTTTTGAGGAAAGTCTAAGGGAATAGAATAAAACACAGAGTGAAGGGCAGACTACAAAATGAGAAATAGTAAAATGTCATTTGGGTCTTATTTGTCTAATGAGAAGCTTAAAGATTAGAGCCGGAAATTAAAGAAGACTGGTATTGTGATTGAACCAAATTGTGTTCCCAAACCTTAGAACCAAGGAAACATAAGCTATAAAACAACATCCAAGGGCCGGCCAGATAGCCCAGTGGACTAAGCACCTTCTTAGGCAGACTCAGGGACTGGGGTTTGACCCCCAGGGCACCGTGCCAGCCCTACCCTCCCTCCCCCAGGTGCCCTGGACCGTGAATGAGACTGGGTGTGGTGGCATGTACCTATAATCTCAGTGCTTGAGAGACTAAAAGCAGGAGGATCACTATGAGTCTAATCTGTATTGTGAGGCCCTATAGACCCTGTACTGAGTGTATTAAATAAATACATCATTTAAAAAATCTGAAAAGGAGAAAGGACAGAAATTTAAATTATTTAAAATGGAGCACAACTTTGGGGATGCATTGATTTGAGGGTTACCTAAGAAAATCTATTGCTATATCTGCAAAAATATCTGATAGAATAGTTTTGCCCATGCCTGGTCAAATAGAAATATAAGAAGAGCGGTCAGGGCCAGCGGCTCCTCGTCAAGCACTCACCTCTGCCGAGGACTTACTGGGTGCTGGTGGCCCTCAGCTTCTTGTCACAGTTCATTCTGTGTTTCTCATGCTACATCAGCGGGAGACAATGCTTACATCAACAATAGCAATCCCTTTGAATGTGTCTAGTCTGGTAAGAAGATTTCTCATGGTTAGTGAGAATGGTTTCTAGTTGTGATTTGAGTTTCTGTGTTCATGGCTACAGAAAAGGAAAAGATTGAACAATAGATTTGAACGTCTCTATTCAGAAATAAAATGGCATTTTTATTGTAAGCGGATAAAGAGGCTCTCTCAGAACACACCAGCTTTGTGTTATTATTCAGCCATTCTCTCTGCTCCTCATCAGGCCTGTGTGCATGTAATGCGGAGAGAAAGAAGGAAGGGAAAAATACGTATAGACACATGACAGGTAGGAGAGTTGCACTACTGGTTTCTATTGGTTTATTGAAAGTAACAGTTAATGCTTAATTAGTTGATCAATTTTGCATGCCTATTTTGGGTTAATCTGAAGAATAGCTTTGAGGATAACAATATGCAATATAAGAACCATTGTTCATTTCCTGCCATCTTGTTTTGAAATTCTATGCCACGTGTACTGTTTTTAAAAATTCTCTTTAAATTAGAAAATATTTCACTAATATAGAATCAAGCCCTGTCTTCTGCTGCTGTCTAAATTTTCAAAGAAAAAACATTATTATCTGTCTTCTTAGGAGAGGCACAACCGTCCTTGTAATGTAAACACATATTCGTTGTTTACTATGATTCATTGGTGATTAAAAGTTGGATGTTTGATGTACAAGAAATAAGTTTATTGTGCGAAATGTACAGAAATGAAAGACTGGGTAAGACAAGACGGGGCAGCATGGACAGAGAGGAGATTTAATGACATTCATTTACAAGGAAGAATCCTGAATCCTTCCTGGTATAAACTACAAAATAATTTTTTTTATATTACAGCGATGCATTAGGAGCTCTACCCGTCTTATATACAAATGGACGGCTGAGCTGGATGGGTGGAAATGCTGCCCTCACTGTTGGGCGCAGTTGAGCAGAGCTGCCTATCAGGTTTGTTTTGACACGAGGCTGAATAGAGACACCATCTGCAAGGTGATCCTTAAACAAAATTAATTCAGAGGAAGCAGAAACTGATAATCAACGGTACCTGAGATAAATGTAACTCATTGCCCCTTTAATTCCTGTAACATTTGGAAGTATGATCTCACCATTGCTTTTGGAAGCTGAAAGTACAGGACATTTCAGTTGACATTTGGGTTTCATGGGGAAATAATTGCTCTCTTAGTTTTAGTCACAGGAATTTAATGGAAAGGAAGACTGTCTTATATTGGGTCAATTAGAACATTTCGGAGGTGATACGGCAAGTGAGTGGGGCTTTAAGCATAAGTTGAATTTTGATAGACATGGGTGGTTAAGTAGAGGAGCTGGGAGGATGAGCTTCATAGAGAGAAGGGTCTGAGCCTTTGGGAAATTATAAGGGCTGCTTTCCATCAGGAGGCAGAACATGTGCTTCAAATATGGGACCTGCGAAGGGATGAAATGCCACCATTCACCTGCACAGTAAAGAGAAACGACTCAGGACTTGAGGTCTTCAGGCTTAACACCTTTTAGAGGTCATCGGTGATGAAAAAATAGAACCTGTGAACCACCGAAGCACTATGAGAGGAGCAGCCAGAAATGCCTCAAGGAGACACCTCAGAGATGAAGAGAAAGAGCATGAGCGTCTCTGGGATACCTCTGAGTTCCCAATGAAAGATGTGACCATGACTTTTGGGGTCCTAATCTTGAGTGGATTTGATCTCACAGGGTGAGAGGAGCATGTCCATACACCTTTAGCATCATCCAACCTAAACACACATAGAGGTGAATGCTGTGGTCCTATAGGGTTTGCTCTGTATCCATTGAGGATTTCTTCCTCCAGAACCTGAAAGGATGGGTAAATAAATACCTCTAAGGAAATTCCTCTGAGGGACAGCCAGATACCTCAGCAGACTAAAAAGCCTGCTTAGGCAGATCACAGAGGCTGGGATTTGATCCCCAGCACACGGTGCTAGCCTCACCCCTGGAGTGCGCTAAAATGGTGATCGAGACTGGGCATGGTGCCGCTCACCTGTAATTCCAGTACTTGGGAGGATGAAAACAAGAAGATCACTGTGAGTCTGATCTACACAATGAGACCCTATAGATTCTGTACTAAATACATTTAAAAAATTCCTCTGTAATGGGACCTGAGAGTCAGGGAAGGGATGTCCTACTATATCCATCAGCAAGACAATGTGACAGTCATTACTGCAATGAAGTTTCCGAAGAAAGGCTACAGGAAAACCAGTCCAGGGCTCCACCATAGTAAGGTGGTCAGAAGTAAGTGTGCAGGTTGGATGATGCCTTTTTTCACACTCCTGTCCCACCACAGTGTGTTTTGGTCACTTCTCCAGTAGAGTGGCTCCTGAGCCCTTGGCTATGTCTCTGTTATGACATTGTCAACTACAAAAGGACTTGAGAAGCCCGGGTGTCATTGAGATGCAGAAATGGCACAGCTTGAGCACCCTGCATCATCATCTGGGCTGTAATGCTTGAGGCAAGGATCTTTCTTTGTGGACTCAGAAAGAAATGGTACAATGCAAATAAGTTGGAAGAACAGCATGGAGAATTTAAGATCATTATGTTCTGGAAATCTAAATCACAAAGAAGTACTGAAATTACGTGTACTCAGGTGGAACAGGGTTAAATTTGAGTCTTACTGCTTGAATTATTAGGTGTAGCTTTGAAGATTAATTAATTAATTAATTAATATTTCTTTTTATATGTTTGGTACAGAGTTTCATTCTACAGCTCAGACTCATAGTGATTCTCCCGTTTCAACCTCCCCAGCAATGGGATTACAGCATGTGCTACCATGCCAGGTCTCTTGTAGTCAGCTCAGCACTCCCAGGGGTGAGGCCAGCCAGGCATGTCATACTTGGGATCGAACCATGGTCCCTGCGATTGCCTGAGCAGGTGCTTAGTCTACTGAGCTATCACACAAGCCCTGAAAGATAAATTTAGAAAGGCCCAGGAAGGGTGGTATCCAGAGGGCTCTAGCATGGCAATAAAAAATAAATAGTTATCTCACTATTTATTTATTTATTTATTTATTTATTTATTTATTTAGTACAATCCTCAGTGAAATGGTCAGTTTTCCCACAAAAAAGAACTGCCTTTGCCAGATGTATACTTTTTTATGTGTGCATCCTTGTAATCCTCTTATATAAAGAATAAAATTTTAAAATGCCTTTGACCATTGATATCCAAGTCCTGGCTGTAGATTTGAGAAGACGGTGTCTGGAAAAGCTCAGATCCTCTTGGCTCAGGAGAAGCCAGTGTGGTGCAGTTCCTGCATGAGCAATGGAGCCCGGCCCCTTCCTTTTTTGATGGGATTTGCCTGTGCCAGGATGGAACACAAGAAAATAGGAAACGTTTTACTTAGAATGGCTGAATATAAGATCAATACTTATCACGGAAGTTACTGACATTCCATTAAGAAAGGTTCGACTGCAATTTGGCGAGACCTATTTGGTGGGTCTGAGAGGGAAGTCCACCTTCCCTCAAATGTAGAAAGCAGTTTCTAATGAAACTCAAAATTGAGTGGAATTGGCTCAATCTAAAAACTCAAGAAAGAAATGTAAGTCATTCTAAAAGGCCTCAGTCAAGTTTTAAATCAATAAGGGCTGATTTATTATCTGTGGCATACAACGAAAGCCAAATTTTCACTGACTCTCAATCGTTTATGCCATTAGAATTTTTAAGCTTTAGTTAAACCCTTACAAGGGACAAAATCTACATAGAAGGCAGAATCAAACATCGCTGAAAGTAGTTTGGAGAAATGTTGTGTTCTTGCTTCTTCTTCCTGGCATTCAAAGCCTTCAGGCCTTCTTCTTACTACCGCTCATAACCCACATAGCTGGATTTTAGATGAACGTTCTTTTCTATTTTTACATTTTCTATGTCTCCCAAGATGTACAAAGACTTATGGTGATACATCTGTATTCCAAAGTCAATATCATGTCCCCGTCTTCTCCAAGTTTATTTTTGAGGGACAGCTACAGACATTTTCTTGGTGAGATTGTGCTATAAGATTTTCCTACCATTTGAAATGAATGAGAGAATCATGCTTTTCTCTCGATTCAAGTCAAATCAACAAGGACTTAAGGGAATGCCTTGCAGAGCTGGAATCTGTAGGCCACCGTAGTTTGGCATGTGAAATCTACCTGAGAAATTTGTGCACCACAGGGAGGGGCTGTACTCAGAGAGACTGTGGAAGAACTAAGACTACTCCTGCCCATAGAACGGAACAGGAAACTTAAGTTCCCAAAGTGGCTACCTGGGAAACACACTTACTATACTTACCCTTGCTACCTTTTCCTGTTCCTCATCTCCCACAGCCTTCTTTTTGAAGACACTGATATATATATATATATATATATATATATATATATATATATATGCATACCTTTGATTCAAAATGAAGGCATTTGTGGTAGGAAGAATGGGGCCTAGAATTATGGATCCGCACAAAGATGTCTTGGGGCTTTGAACAAAAATGGGAAAGCAAACCCATAACTATGCATGAAAGGCATGTGCATCCATGGACCCATTCTTGTCAAAATGAATTGTGACTGTTTTGGGAGGAATGAAATCAACATAGCTATGTCTGTCAAAGGGCTGCTTAGTCTACTCAAAACATTTGACCTATATCAAAGTTGGGCTTAGGCTTCTCCCAACAGATTAGATTCTGGGATTTCAATAACTACATCAGTTTCTGTTAATGTGAGTTCAGGGCACATTCTTATACCAAATATTCCCATTCCTCCAGATCTGGGGTGAGTAGAGTAGAAGCTGGCTTATAAACGTGGCCCAGGCACTTTGTCCTTCTGTGACTGCCTCTTCATGGTAACTATTCCTTGTTAGGAATTAGCACATCAAGGTGTTACCATAGATGAATTTTTTCCTTTGATCTTTTTGACCATCTGACATCCCCATAGAGCTCTTTCTTGTTAATTAATTTCTGGTCTTTCACCTTCCAAACTCATACAGGTCAGGCAGGTTCTTCCCCACTACCCAAGTTCCAATGTAATTTGACTACAAGGACCTTCGCTTTTGGTGCAAAGTAGATCAGCAGATGTGCTGCTCAGATCTCTGCTCCATGGGAAATTGTTCCCTTTCACCTGTCTGTTAAGATAGTTTCACAGGAGGGCTTCCGGTCAGGTAATGTACACCAGGGCTTCTGCTCCCACTCTGATTCCTGAGGATCCTCCCGACTGACTACGTGTTCATCTCCTGCATGATCCCAATGCGAGCTGACTTGGAAAATGGGCATGAGGTTAAGAAAACTTTGAAGGAATAGCTGGATTTTCTCCTGATCATCCTTGCTGCAACTGACAATATTCTCATGACAAGATCTAAGCAGTGTGTGCACATGCTTACTATAACCTGCGGTTGTGCAGCTCAAATTTGCTATCCACACACTCATGGGAAAGTGTTCCTTCAGGATATGAGTTTCTCTCCTTGAGGGGAACTTGAAAAATAGACATGAAAGGGACAAACAATATCTATTTATTGTAGGCAGTCTCAGTGTTAAGACTCAGATCTATGATCTCCCAGCTGTGTTCTCCCTCTCAGATTCATTTCTCTTTGGCTATTATCTCTCTTAGCCTGGATGGCTCTCAGATCTAAGCTTTCATTCCTGAGAAACCTGTCTTCCTGACCTCTATGCTTTTCTCATTCTCTACTCATTCTTTTACCATCACAACTGGAAAAATGCCATAGGATTTACCAGCTACAGTTTTTTATACACTTAGATTTCTAAATGTCTGTGTAAAAATATGTAAGTGCTTTTATCACACTCTATAGAGATTTATTAGAATATTAATGATTGATGGAAAATACCAATTCCAAGTTAAGTACAAGATGTTTGATACTTAGAAAGATAGTGATGTTATACTCAAGTATCTATGTTATAGAGTAATAATATCACTAAGCTTTTCTTCTGGAGGGTTAAGAATATAAGTTTACAAATCAAACATTGGAGAAAAAGAAGTCTACAAGGATAGCCAATATTTTGGTCCCAGCCTTTCAAGGTCAGTGAGGACACAGGACATAAGAGAACCTGTGCTGTAACATGCTACAACTCAGTGTATTCCCAAATTTTCTGTTCAAGGAGATTATGGGGCTACAAAGGAAAGGGACTGAAGATACATAGTATGCCAAAGGAGAGTCACCTAGGGAGGAAATATTCTCTCAGGCTTTCACAGAGAGCAAACTGGTCAAACAATGGCCGTGACTCATCCAGATGGCTGACACTAACAAGAGTTCTACAAAGCACTGTACATGGTTTCAAAGTAAATCCTGAGGGGATTTGACAGACCTTGGGAGATACAACAGTTACATGTTTTGCTATACAGGTTGTGCTTAAACTTGTCCTTAACCAACCAGCAGAAATGTTTAACCATAGGGCATAAAATGTAAAGCTAAATTAGAATGTTGAGCTGTAAAAGGCTTAAATCAACAGCTTGCAACATTACCAGTTTTACCAATAACTCACTGCGATTATCAAACATTGGATTAGATATACAACTACTTTCTCTTAGTTCAATGAGAAAAAAAATTTTGTACAATAATGATTAGAAAAAATATAACATCTACACCCTGTGCTCTGTATAACTAATAGAAGGACAACACTATAATTTGTATCAAATATTAGAAATGTACTACTAATGTGTTTTGAAATTAACACATTGTTATTTCATATTAAAAGCAATATTAAAAAAAAAAAAATTGGAGGAGGAAATACCAGGCAGTGCTCAAGTATGGGATTCCACATAAGTTCCCTTTTGCTGCTTTCAGGCATGGGCCTGTCCTGAAGATGTATCCTTCATGAGTAGGGTGCTTCGTACATTTTTTATTACTGGTACTTTCACCTGTAATACACCCCCACATTGCATCACTGGAATTCTATCTATCATATAAGGCACAGCTTCAGAGTGCCTTCATTGATTAAAAAATATGTGAAAAGGAACAACACAAATAGGGACTTGGCATATTTTTCCCTCTAGTTTTTTGAAGTTGTTTAATCCCACTTCATTTCAGCTCCAGATGAACTTGTGCAAAAATGTTTTACAATCAGAACTGTGTTTTCTTAAACTTTTAATATGTCTCTTCTATGTATTAAATTACACATCAAATACTGTTTCTTTGTAGACTTTCAGAAGGACCAATTTGAAATACAACTCCATTCCATTAACTCATGGACCATACTATCATTAGTCAGTTATTATCTCATCAGTTTGATTTAAGGATTAGAAAGGCAGTAAATAGAGTGCTATCTCTTCTCTTGGATACAGAGAGATGCAATAGATATTGTGATAGTTCATGGTATAAACCAGAGGAAACACTAATGGGGAGATGTATAAACTGAGGTTTGGAGCTCAGCGGCCAGGGATGGAAGGATTCACAGAGGAGGAGTGACCTGGTCTGGGAGGATGAACACTGCGAATGTTCCAAACCATGCAGAAGTCCAAATCTTGGAAGGGAAGTGGCCAGATCATCAGGGAATCCTGAATAGGATGGTGTTGTGTGCTAAGAAAGCAATACAGTCCAGGGAACTGTCAGGGACATGTGAACAACTGCAGGTTTCAGCAGGAGTCAGACAGTTCTTATAGATGTTCTGCAATGATGCAAAGAAAGCAGCTTGCATTTTCTATCTACCATTTCAGTAAAATTGTGGAAGATAAATTAAAATAGAAGATTATGAAAATCAGGAGACTTTAACTCAGGAAATGGATAAACCAAGTGCTTGTTTATTGAACATTTACTACAGCTTCAGGTGCTGGAATGAGCACCAAGCACAAAGCAAAGGCGTGGCTTTCCTTTATTTTATATGAGGAGCTGCAATTTTCATTATTTTACCAATCTTCTTCGTGGGAAGTTACACAATGCATGAAATATATCACACACAGAGTGCTCTATCTAAATATATGACAACATGTTTAATAGTCAAGTTAACACTTTGAAATACTCTTATCCTACTTTATTTTATTTTCTTTTTTATGTTTTATTCATTTCAATGAGAAAAAAGATAAAATGGCAATGAGACAGTTTCAAAACAGGTTAATAGGACAGTTACAATAACTAATACACTGCATATTGTTGCCTTCATGGTAGTTATTCAGAGGACAAGGTGTAGACATGATATCTTGTCTAAACAATATTAGAACCAAAATTTCTTTTTATTGCCATTATAAAAAAGAAAATAAGACATGAAT
>PVKN010016449.1:0-17930 GCA_004027915.1 Capromys pilorides | reverse complement strand
TATCACCCTATCTGCAGTCTGACATGAAGCAAGGGTTCAGTAACTATGCGCTGAACAAACAAGTAGGCGGCCAATAGAAGTTTTCAGCTGGATCTATATTCTGTACTAGAATCAGCATTTTACAGTAGCTGAGAATGCTCTCAGAGAATTACTTATGTACAGTAGTTTTTACAGATATAAAATGTGGACCGGAAATTCCGGAACTGTCCCTGGTCCTTGATAACCTCTTAAAAGCATTCAAAATTCTGTGGTTATTAGGAATATCTGAGAATGCTACTGAGTAATTCTGAAATTATTGTGGTAAATGCAGAATGGCTTTCAGGTGTCAATATTAATGCTCTCTAGCTATCCTAGTATGGTTTAACTAAATTAAATCTTTTTAATGGCAGTTATTTTTTCTCCCTGTCTTGGGCACCCACACAAGTACATGGAAATTTTCTCTTTGCTAAAGAGAAAAATCATATACACTCTCTGCTTCCTTTAACGCGAGTCAGCTTTCCATCACTGTGATGGCATACGGAAGGGAAGATCGACTCTGGCTCAAGATCTCAATCCCAGTTCAGCAGGTTTCATTGCTTTTACGTCCCTGGTAAGCAGAAACATCTGGGTGAAGGGTGAGAGAAAACCTGCTCAGCTTACAGCAGCTAGGAAGGGAGAGGGCAGCAATCAGCAAAAGAGGCGGGAAGATAGTCCTCAAGGTCACATCCCACAATCCACTGCTTCCAAGTAGGCCCCACCTCCTGTTTCCATAGCCTCCAAGCATTACCTTCCCATTACATCTGATTAACAGACTTAACTGCTAATGAAGTTGGAGGCTTTCTGATTCAATTACTTCTCCCAAAGTCTCACCTCAGACCTACCCACTGAGTAGACACAGGGTCTCCCATCCCAAACAGGCAAGGGTTGGTGACTTCCTATGACAAGGTCTTCACCTGTATGACAGGCGCAACTACAAACACAGTATTAGAAAATTCGCCCTTTGTGTGTGATGCGTGACTACCACAGCCCTGACACCAGAATTTCTCAGACTCATTCCCGTTCCAGTCCCTGTATCAGGCCTCCAGAGGGGAGGTGGGCTTGGTTTCCTGTGACACCAGGAAGACAGAGTACATCAGAATATAAGGTGTGTCATATACCTGAAGCGACTCCTCAGGATGGATGGAATTAATGTGTACTGCAAACTAATAAAATAAAAATTTTAAAAACCAATAAACAAGCACAATAAGGGGAGATTTACACTTCTAAGAAAATAGAATATCCTTCTAGCCATGCTTTTTGAAGTTATCTTTTGAATCATTAACACCCACACTATCTAAACCCTAAACATACACTTAGTATGCTGATGGATTCTTTTTCTCCAGAGGGAGAAAAAAAATACCTCAGAAAAAAATTGTTCCTATAGGCGGAACTCTGGTTCATCTAATTTAGTCCAATGTCCATTATTAAGTCAGTAAAAACAGTCACACACAAAGTTACTAGTCACTGGGTGAACCTGGTGCCCACAGACTGAAGCTCTCCATGGGATTCCCTAATCACCATAGCACTGACTGCCTGAAGAGAAGTAAAATGTAGTCATTGGTAGTCAGGATGTCATCTATGAATGGCGATGTGGGAACCTCAAAAAAGTCTATTAAGACTCAGATTTTATAAAGACTTTTATAAAGACTTAGATCATTAATGGTATACATTCATAGCAGGCCAACAAGCTTTTTTCTCAGGTTACAGCTTTTACAGTGGTACTTTTTAGCTGGAATTGATCTTGTCATTCCTGGTAGGATCTGCAGGCACTTTTGGTTGTCATAGCTGGAAGTAGAGGACAAGAACATGACACTGTAACTTGGTGGGTAGAGGCCAGGGAGGCTGCTAAAACATCCTTCAAGGCCCAGGGCAGCCTTGCAAAATAAAAAAAGAAAAAAAAAAAGCATTGTCCAAGCCAAAACATAAGTAGCGCTGAGGCTGAGAAACCCTGCTTTCTATGATAGAAATCAGAAGCATGGAAAGCCAGCATGGTGTTCGGGGGCTTCAGTGAAGCCCAACTAATTCTCTACAGCTGTGAGTCCCCATACAACACAGGACTGCAAGGTTTCACACTGTGCTTAATAAAGTTGCGCCGTGGGATGGAGCAGATGGGCCTTCTTCCTGTATTAGTCGGCCGGTTACGGAATTAAGAGAGGCGCCTCTCTGCTCAGTGGGTGAACGAGTGTTCTGGATGCGGGACAACGAAGATGAAATCATGGCCTGGTCACCGAATTACAATGCCAAGGGGCACTGATGCTAATAATGGTAGGAACCTCCGGCCAGAAAACTTGGGGAAAAAAAAGTGTTAGGCAGCCTACTGGCTAGGATTAGCACTGCCAGGCCTGGTCAGCAGCGGGAGCAGAGGCAAATCCAGACGCTGTCCTGTCAATGCAGGGTGAAGAGATGTCAGAGACATGGCTGAGGTCTCAAGCAGAAAACACAGATCCACTTGGGTCTAGACCTCGTTTTGGACCTCGCTGTGTGTCTAAGTCTAGGCAAGTCTCAAACTTTCACTGTAAAATCAGCAGCCAGCTTTGCTGTACAGAATTTCCACTTCGTTCTATCATCCCCATTCAATAATTTCCTAAGCACTTGCTGTGGTATCAAAGGATAAGAGGAGTCTACACTAAGATGCCAGCGAGGTCTACTTACTCAGTTGCAACAGTAGGTGGCAAACGAAAGAAAGAACAAAAGGACATACATAGGCTTGCTCAGCCAGGAAGACCTTTAATTGGATAATTATTCATTCAACAGATATCTGCTGAGCTGCTCCTCTGAATAAGATATAAAGATGTGTGTATGTAAATTGCCTTAAGCAAACCTAAGAAGCTCTTTAAAACTTTTATTTCCTCAGATTTACAGCAGTTAACGCTCAGTTCCACCAATAAAGTCCCTTGCTGCACCCCACACAGGACAGATGGGTCCCCATTACCCTATACCGTTCCAGGTAGCGCTGACACAGCACAGACTTGAATATTCCTCTCTGTGGGGAGCAGAGAGGAACGTTTATACTTAACCTGCTGACAACCTGCTACTACAACTTTCTTCATAGCCCTGGATTTTAGAGATCCAAAGTGTGTACAAAGAATATATGCCAACAAGTACATCCGAAGCTTCCGTGAAACGCTCTTCAGTCTGCACCACCGGCTCGTGTCTTCTGGTCGATGCCGCAGAGCCGAGGGCCCTCAGGGTGGTGCTTGGTCAGGGACAGCTATTTGCTGGGCGGCAGAATGCTGAGCTCCAAGAGCTACATCTTCAGAAAGGCCACCTGGAAAAGAAAGAAAGGCTCACAGTGCATTACTGCTAAAACACGCGGAGTGCCTACGTGCGGATTAAGTCAGAACCAGAACAGTCTGGACAATGAGAATGTATATTTCAAAGGGAAAAGGACTTCCTGGAGCCAGAGATTGCATTTTATAAGCAAGAACCAATTAGTCTCTTTTAAATGAACCATGGAGTACTCAAGATGATTCACATGCACTCTAAAGAAAAAAAAATAAAGTTTTAATTGACACTAAAGTTATATTGCCATGAAGTAATTCAGTCCTCTCTCCCATTGGATCCAACTACTGTTTTGGACCTTCCATAGCAAAATTCTGATGTTAGAGACTGCTAGGCAATTCTAAGTCCTCACCACTGTGGCTAATTACACCAGCTTCTCCCCAGGTCATGCTGACAGTTTTAATCACATGCAATTACATTTACTGTGTTTGTCAGTAGCAATTAATTTAAAAATCTAGTTTAAGAGAAAGTTTTACTTCACTTTATTTGCAAAAATATTTTCAGCTTACTAATGAAGGTGATCAAATAAAAGATCACGTGTCAGATCTCCTAATAGTTTTAATCTCTTACAAACCTAATAGTTTGTAAGTGTAACAAAACGCTTAAGATAAAATCAATCTATAGTTTAGAAAGTTGCAGTTCAGAGGTGACAATAATTGGGGAATTGTGATAATACCAAGAATAGGGCCAAATGTAGAAATACTGACTGCGAAGCAGGAGACCAGGAAAGGTGGGCTGGGGCAAGAAACACAAGCAGAACATCTGTCCACGGCACCAGGAAAGTCAGTTGCCAAGTCCCCAAATGCAACCAGAGGAGGCATCTATTTAATGAGCCCTGTTAAGGGGGAAGGAGAGCGGAAGAGTCATGCAGGGCGGAAGGCATCTGCTCCGTGCTGAGTAATTCAGAAGGGTGCTGCGCTGCACACGGCGCTGGGGAGAGAGAAACCTGCTGCGCTTTCAGATCCACTTCCCGCTGGGTTTCTGCATCAAGTTTTGAAGTGAGAGCACCAAGGCTGACAGAAGAAGCACAAAAGAAAGGTCAAGGTTCCTCAACAAAATGTAAACATGGATAATTGATGTAAACCTCAAGGAGATTTGCTCTCTATGGAGATCAAATGAGAAGGTGACTGTGAAAAATCTGTGTTTCTTTCCCTCCTCTCTCAGCTAACAATAGGTATTCGCAGCCCATGAATGAACAAGATGGGAAGGGGCTGTTCACAGAGACTCACTAGGGAATTCAGAGACTCACTGGTAGAATTCTACAGAAAGGCAGACCCGAGGTCCGTGAGTCGGCCCCTGGACCCACTGTGGACAGCGTGGCTGGCAGATGATACTCTGCCTGTATCCATAGTTCACAGGGCCAGGAAGCTTACCAATTTACAAGGCAATGTCACTGCACATTCAGAAACTGGAAGAGGACAGATGAAAATCAGTAACTCTGTAAGTTGCTGTGTTGTGCAGTATTCCGGCACAGAATAGAAATGACTCAGTACAGAAAATAACTAGCTCCGAAGTCACACAGATCAGCCTCTCTCATGTGGAAGACAATTTTGCTCACAAAGGAAGACCTGGCAGTGTCCAGACACAGCCTTGGTTGTCAGTACCTGGAGCTATTAGCATCTGGGAGGCAGAGATGGAGAGGTCGTCAACTCCCTAAAATCCACAGGACAGTCCCCACAATAAAGAAATGCCAGTCCCGACACCAAGAGTGCCCATGTTGAGAAACAGGGATTATAGACAGTGTGTTGCACCCAGATTTTTCACTTACTGTTGCATCGCTTTTCAGAGATGTGTGAGCCTCTTTCACCCTTTTTCCATCTGTGGGTGGGAATTACAACAGGACATGCATGAAACCTGGGAAACCTTACAGAACATTACGTTTCTGACTCCTCCTCAGCACAGTCCTGGGACAGTGATTGCATGCGTGTGGCATGCATGCCATAGCGGGCTCTTCACCCTGAAAGCTCTAAAAGTTTCACCATCACTGTCCTGAGATTTAGGGAAAAGCAACATCAGGAACTTTGCTTTACAAATACAGAAACAGAAGCTCAGAAATAAAGCGACTTTGTCAGGTACCAAAGCCTGTGGAGTGGCACTGGTGAGTAGGGAGAAATCTGGAATTCAAACCCACTTTTTCCCCACTGTCACTCTGCAGATGAATAAAAGCAAGCCACCGGCGCGTGCATCTTGAGTCTCAGCGTTGCCTCCAGGAACAGGAGATTGCTTTTCTTTGGCAAGTCTGTGACAGGGGACTCAAGATGTGGACCTAACCCACCTGAGGGGTGCCAAGCAGAGCCTCCTATCAAAACAGAAAAACTTGAGTGTCACCCCCTGTGCCCCTGCATCACTGCTAGTTGCCACCGTTTTACCTAACAAACACATCATGTAATTTTTTTCAGGATTTAAAAACAAAAGCCTGCAGTCATTAGTTTCATTTAAGACTGTGAGTTCACACATTCCAAATGCTGATTTTGTGTTCCCTGGCTTTTATCCATCACAAGAAAAATTGCTTCTCCTCACTGCCATTTATTTTAAGGGCTATAATTTTATTTTGTTTTACTACACTGTGAAAAATCTCCATTTCATCTTTCTAGTTCTATTCCCCAAAGTAAAGCTTATAAAGCTTTCAAACTATGTGGGTACAGCTGCAGCTTCAGGCTCTGTTGGTCGTTACGTTTCTATATGGTCATAAAATATAAGTAATTATTAAAAACACGGAGGAAGGGACTCTGTCCTATGGCTCTGTGCCTTGACTCTCTGAGCGCTATGCAGCCGAATACGAACACTCGGAATGGAGAGGGAGAGAGGTCCGATGCCCAAAAGGAAACACGATCTTTGCAAATAAGAATAAAACCAAACAAGAATAAAAACAGTTGCTGAGCAAACACTGAGTTTATAATGCTTTAATATATATGTATAATGTATTAAACACTTCTTTAGTAAAAAAAAAAAGTGTTCTTTTATTTTAGCTAACAAAATTGTATTGTAAACCCACTTCTCACCAGAGATTTCGAACTTTAGTAAGTAAAAAGATACGCTGTCAAGGCTGGTTATACAAGATAAAATTAGCCTTCATTTTTCAACCACATTGATGCTGAACAAATTGGATAAAATTATAAAATACTGTACTGGAAAATACTAGTTTCATAATGTAGGTTTAGAAGTGATTGCACTAGCCATGTATGCCCCTTTAAAGGGCATTATTAACTTGGGATTATAATTTAGTTTTCACTCCTTACTCTGCCCATTAGTCTAGGTCCAGCTCATGTTTGATTACATCCTGAACCATACTGCCTCAACAGCACAGAAAATGAGCTCATAGTCTACATTTTAGATGGTAAAACATATTTTGTATCATAAAGTCTAGTTTTTAGAAACTTCTTTTAAAAAATAAAATCTACAATAAAAATTTACAGGAGAAAGCTATACAAACACAAAAATAACTTTTAAAATTAACTTTTATAGCATTTCCTCTGTATAGTTTGGCATTTTAAAATAGCACTGGGATTCAGTAGTTTTAGTAACTCACTAACTCAGTGCTGACTAGACCGGACGAGGCCTGGACCCAACATTTTTCTTTGGATACACGGTGCACGACTGTCTCCTCACAGGGACGGCAGGAGTGGTGGGGAGTTGAGTCACCCAGTGGATAAGCACTTCCTGTGTGTTACGGACTGTCCCAGTCACCGACCACACCGAGACGAAAAGGTTCCCTTGTGGGACTCACGTGGCACTGAGGAGATGGTCAGAATGATTCTAACAAGGTGGTATCAATTTAGAGTGAACACTTAATACCTGATTGATTAGAGAGAAAAAATACTGCTTGAGTTATGAAGGAAGAGAGGCTCCTGAGGCAGTGCCCTTGAAGATTTAATTACTACTCTATAAATATTGTTGTCGGCCAAAAAAAAATCAATAAAGCTGGCATGGCACAGAGCTTGGGACATACTTGTTGCTACTGAAAGAAGCTGGCTTGCTCCAAGTATTCCTGGCCAACAGGAAGGACTGAGCAAAATTTCAAAAAGGCAAGAAATAGTCCAGTGGGGAAGATCCTGTCCCTCTACATTGGCAAAAACTGTATGAGCACTCAACTAGGGAAAGAGATGCGAGGCTAAGAGGATCTCATGGCAACCTTTTGGCTCAAGTGTCTACATATCTGTAAGAAGTTTTAAAAAACTGGGAAAACAGATGCACGTCCACAGAATGACATCATCTTGGATTTTCTTTAAACCACACATGTACTATGACAACTTCCATATAAATGAAAATCTTACTTATCTTCATCCACCTAGGAAATAGTTATGCTAAGCCTCATGGTATTTTTCAGTGGCTATTTAGGCCAAAAGTCAGGATGAGAAGAATTAAGTGAGAGAAGTGCGTACAGGACAGACACACAGACAACAGACACTGCCAGATTGGGCTGAAAACGTGGCCCAATGTGGCCCAGTGTGGCAGCTGCTAGTTCTCCTAGCCTTCACGAAAGCAAACAATTCTAGACAGAGGTGTCTCCTCATTTCTCTCCCAACAAGCAGGTTCTGAGTGTTTTCCTGGCCTGGGAGGTGCTGTCACAGTAAAGAGACTTCTAAGGAACCAGCAGCTCGGAAGCTCCCAGCCATATAAGGTAAGCTGAGAAACTTACACAACGCAGCAAATCCATGGAGCCAGCGTGTGCGCCGACGGTCTCTAGGTGTTACATAAAAATATACTGCCTCAAGCACAAAACATACTGGTAAGGCAGTGATGCTCATACGGGCAGGTGAGCGGGCGTAAAGGTGTGATACAAAACCTCACACAATATCAGTCATGCAAAACCGATACCAAAACTCAATACGCCATCAGTCACAAATTAAAAGGTCTTTTTAATTCTTCCTCTCTACAAAGTACCTTCAAGAGGGAAAGTGGCATAAAGGAACAGTGGTTCCACTACAGCTCTAGACTAGACTGATGTTTATAAAGTCACCACTGCCCCACCCCCTTGGGAATATGCCCCTGACAAAATATTGTTAGTCAGAAATACAGTTACTAGCGTTCAGAAAGAGTCTTCTTCAACAGTATGGATTACCTGGATTATTTTCTATTATTGGAGGAACGGCAACATTAGCAGGAAAACTGTCGTACTATGTAATCGTTTAATGGGAACTCATTACTATCTTTTCTACACTTGGAAAATTTGCTGTGGAACAAGCAGATACAGTTAGGGAATCCCTACGACTGGAAATCCCAAATCCCAGGAAGGGCATGAACTCTCAAATGGGGCAGGCAAGAGCTTCCCATGGCAGAGGACTGGTTTCGTCATTTAAAAAGATGTATTCCAGTGGTAATTTTTAAATTCCTATTTTAGCTATAAATATCAATTGGTGATCCCAACTGTTATGGTTTGTATCTAGTTGTCCTCTCAAGCCTCGTGTGAATCATGGGGCTCGAGGGGTGGGGCCAGAAGACCAGGGCGGGGCTCAAGGGGCGGGGCCAGAGAGTCACAAACCCTTAAACAGACAGTATGTGCCTCACCCCCAGGGTCCCCCAGGGCTGGTGGCCTCTCTTGGAGAGATGGAGTGGCTTCATCCTGGACATGGCAGCGCTCCAGCCTCTCTTCTAGACCCTGTAATGTCTCGTGGTCTTGCTACGTAATTCAGGCTGCTTTAAACTATGAAACCTCCAGTAACTGAGCTAAATAAAACCTTTCCTTCCCGAAGCTTGCCTGTCGGGTATCTGTCCCAACAATGAGAGAAGAGTAACTACGACACCAACCAAAGAAGAAACTCTGTCCAGATAAAACATTTTCTAGGGCTGGGAAGATAGGTCTGTGGCATAAGCACCTGCTTGGAAGCACAAGGTCCAGAGTTCGATCCCCAGAACACAGGTACACTGTGCTGGCCATCAAAACTGGGTGTGGTGGCACAAGTTGGTAAATCCCAGCACTGGGAAGGCAGAGACAAGAGTCCAAACTGTGTAATGAGACCCCACTTCAAAAGAATAATAAAAAAAATTTCCACTCCATCATCAAGGACAGAAGATGGAACAGCTTGTTAGGTAGTAGCTCAACCCAACTAGGTGACAGTGAGAAAATGGCACAAAATGTTGCACAGCAGCGTAAATACGTCTGCAATGGGGTTCCAAGGCCAAGCCTACTCGGTGCAGGCACATGAGTGCAGAATCCTCTCTGGTCAGAAGCATGGCACAAGGTACCCTAGCACGACTTCTGAGGAGAGGTCCAGGGACAGTCACAGCTGGCTCTGAAAACCATCTGAGGTGGTTCCCTCAGGCCTGAACCGCCTTACTTCTGTTGGTTCGTATTTAACAAATTCTTTATTACAGTTATTAAGATTGATTTGTACCAATAGTGTTTAGAAAAGATATGTCTGCATCCTATACTCTGAACAACTATTATGAAGACAATAATATGCAATATGTTAATTATTATGGCTGTTCTACTAACCTTTTTGAAACTTTCTCATTGTTACTTCTTTCACATTAATAAAATTTTTACGAAAAGACCGGTATTGTCTTCTATTCTTTCTGCATTAATAAATGACTTATGCTGATTTGAATAATGGCAAAGTTATAGAATGCGGAAAACACATGCACGAAAAAGGAATTCATAGCTTTATTGATCAGGGACCACTACTATTAACATTTCTGATATCTTTTTAGCTTTTTAATCTTTTTATATATCCAGACATTTCTAAAAATTCTGTTTTGTAAATATATTTTGGCACCTTTCAGAAGACAAAATGACAAAAATATTCTCTGGCGATACTTCTGATGCCTATACTATATTTTACTGTGCATCTGTGTCACTGGGGAGGGAAGGAGGGTGTGTGAAAAATGATACCTTACTTTGGAGGTTTTCAGGGAGCGAGGTGGTAACACTGCCTATGAAGGCCAGAGAGCATGCATGTGGTCTAGCTCAGTGGTTCTTGAGGTGCTCTCTGAACAAGCACCCCAGGACCTGGAAACCTGTTAGATAAGCAAGAGATCCTGGCCACCCGGCCCTGCTGAGGGCGCCCAGCAGCTGCAGTGTAATAAGCCCTCCAGGCAATTCCCAAGCTTCCCACAGCCCTGGAGCACTGGCGCTGACCCGCTTGAGCCGTGTCAGGCAGCTGTGCACATCCTCTCGTGAAGGTGCCTGACTTCAAGTGACACAGTTCATCAGAAGCGGGCTCAGATTGCAGTCCTCTCCTTCCTGCAGCCAGCATACACACATCTGAGACCAGTGCAACCTAAAGATGCTGACTTGAGCATCCAACAATTCGATTAAGCAATTTCTGAACTACATTTTTTGCAGACAACAAAATTGTCAAACAAGAGACAAAACCAAACTAAGCCCAGCCTTTTTTTTTCCCTAAATATATGTGAATTAACGTGGTTCCACATGGTATTTCCATATATGCATATAGCACACACTTAGCTAACCACCCTCTGTCCACTTTCCCCTCCATTCCTATCCTCTCCAACTTTTACTACTCACTACTCTACTTCCAGATAGATGTTTCTAATTTTTATTTATTCGGTGCAGGGTCTCACTATGCAGCTCAAACTCACAGTGATCCTCCTGCTTCAGCCTTCCCAGCACTGGACTACAAGCATGCACCAGCATGCCTAGTTTCAGTGGCCCGCTCCATATGCATGCAATACCAGGGGTGGAACTGGGTCCTTGTGTTTGTGAGGCAGGTGCTTACATTGCCAAGCTATCTTCCCGGCCCCAGACAGACTTTTTAAAAAAGCTATCACATGTAAGCCAAAGAACATATAGTATTTGCCTTTCTGTGTCTGTTCAATTAAAGTAAACGGAGGGCATGACACCCTCCGTTTCCATCTGTCTTATTGTTTTGCTGAAAACAATAAGACAACAGTCTTCTGGCTACACAATGGTCCATTACGTGTAGATGCGACATTTTCCTCATCCGTTCCTTGGTGGATGGGCACCTCGGCTGATGCCATATGGCTATTCTGAATACTCCCGCAATAAGCACGGGCAGGCAGCTATCCCTTCAGTATGCTGATTTCTCTTCTTCTGGATGTGTCTAGAAATGGTACAGCTGGATCTCAGAGTAGAGCTATTTTCAGTTTCTTCAGGGATTTTCATATTGTTCTCTGATGGCTGCACTGATTTATGCTCCTAACAATGTAAATAAGAGTTTCTTTGTCTCCACATCTTTTCCAGCATTTGTCATGTTCTGTTTTTCCTGAGAACAGCCATCAAGCCGGGACAAGAGGGTATCTCACTGGACATTTGATTTCCTTGATGGCTGATGTTAGTATGCCTTTTTCAGGTATGTGTTGGCCATTTATATTTCTTTTTCTGAGAAGTATCTATTCAGATCATTTGCCCATTTTAAATTGGATTCTTTATCATTAAGTATTGCTGGGTTCCTTATATATTCTAGATACTATCAGATTAATAGAAAATACTTTCTTCCATTCCCTAAGATGTATCTTCATTCTTTCCTTCTTTGGCTATGCTTGAATCATCCCAACACTAACTATCAACACCTGCTCCATGGAAAAACTACCTTGCCCACTCGTTTCTGGTGCCCAAAAAGGTTGGGGACCTGTGGTCTAGTGGATTTCAACCCAGCTTCCTACAGAGGTAGCCTACCACGCAACCAAGTCTCACACAAATGTTGTGGTCCAATGTATCAATGAGATCTATTTTCCTCATGGAATGACCTCAGTAATGCAGTCAGTTGATTTTGGAGCATTTTCTGGAGCAAGTGGCTGTGTGACAACGCCATTCTATTTTCTATTTAGCACAGATTGGGCTGGCAAGCTGGCATGAAGTGCTTAGCTCACATGTAACAGTACCTTAAACCTTGAGTCACATAGGAAGCACTTAACTGTACATAATCCATGAGGCACATGTTTTTGTTTTCTATTGCCCAGAAATAAGGCAGATAAAATATTTTCTTTTTTAAATCTAAAGAAAAGGCCAGGGTAAAGATTCAGGACTCAGAAAAAGCACTCTATGTTTTTGTCAGACTGAATGTATGCAAATTACAACTTTAATTTTAATCTTAAAAGTAATGCTACTATAAAAGGCCTGGGGAAATGAGAAAGAAAAAAGGAAAATGAAACATATGCTATAAAGTACCCTAATATAATTATTATTTTAGCTATTTTCCCATAGTGTTAAAAATGCATTTTTACATGCACCTTTTTAGATGATAAACATTTTTGTATGCTGTTTAGTATTTTTTGTCTTAACTCATTATAAAATTAAATTGTTGCCAGGTTTCTTATTATAATCATAACTAATACTGAAATATTTATTGTCATGTTTATAGATTTGTCTTTCCATGGTTTGGAATGTTCTCTTAGGATACAGTTCTAGAAATGGGGTGGCTAGATTGAAAGGTATGAGGTCACAGTTTTTTCCAAATCAGCTTTAGCAACTGAAATTGCCTACATTAAGTTTTTTTGGTTTTTAAATTAGTGTTAATGTAATAAAAAACTACAGTGTCCCGATATTTTTTCTGAATTTATTTAACTACTGTATAAATTTAAGCAGTCCACCAAATGTTTAATAACTAGTTCTTATTAATAGTGAGTGTATGCTCTGCACCTATCCACAGCATGTACATAATAATATTTTATATATTGTTTTAGAAAATCTTGGGCCAAGGATATAGCTCAGCAGCAAGGTGTCTGCCTCACAGGTGCAACATCCTGAGTTTGATTACCAGTACCCAAAAAAGTGTTCATTGGTTTTATCTGTAATGAAGAAATATGTGCCAGATGTGATCTCATCCTACTAAAGCCTTACAAAATCCACTTGGACTAGATATCTAATTTAGTTGTACCCAAATTATGATGAACTGAGTTTCCAAAAAGTTAAACTTTTACCCATGGTTACGAGCTAGTAACAGGGCTCGTTTGCAGGCAAGTCTTTGTCTCTCAGACTCATATTCCTTTCATCATAAAAGCTCTTTTCTACCTAATCATAGTGCAAGATAATTGCTCTGCTAACTTTATTTGAAGAAGTCATCTATAATATTACAGTTTTAAGCCAGATTTAATAGCTGGAATGATGCCGGCACCCTGTCTCATTGAGAAAAAAGTAGATTCCTTCTTTTGGGTTAACTGTAAAGGGGAGAACGAAGAACTAGAATGGTGAATTAAAACCCTACTTGTAAAGAAAAATAATTCTTTGATTAGAAGAGCAAGCCCTGGTGCTAACGGCATGGATGAGACGCTGGCCTGAAATCTCAGAAAGGAAGGTTTGCCTGGAAGTCTCGAGAGCCGCATTACAGGGGCACATTTTAGTCAGCTCAGGGTGAAAGCCTAAGCCTTGGTGTAGCCAAGTGACAGCTAATGACTGGTGAGAGAGGAATGGAACCGAAACAGATGCTCATTTTCATTAGCCATTTGCTATCCAGCTATCCCCCTTGCAAACCTAACAGGTTAGACATGCATATCTTTAACAAGGAGAACAGTGCAATGCATCCAATTTAAAGTAAAGACCATTTATTTCTTAAGTCTGTGATTTTGACTGGCTGGAAATAAATTGGTATCATAAAAGTCTAACTTCTTTCTTTTAAAAGAAGGGTAAAGAATGACTTGAAGACTTGTAAGTATAAGAAAATGCCGGGGAGAACTCTCACTTTAGAAGGCAGCGCAGGAAGAGGGTGCTGGGGATATTTTACCATGAGCTTTGACTTTTCACTGTCAACTGCATGGAAAGTCGAAAGGACTCTCACACAGAGCTACAGAAAGGTGCATGTGGGGATAGCTACTGTCTGAGCTGTGTAAGAAGCCAGAAGTATCATGTTCACTAGGAAGTGCAGAAAGATCTATATTAATTGATGAAAAAAGACTGGAGGATTAGAGATAAGGATATTAAACCAAGAGAAGTGAAAACAGATTAGTGCACAAAGACAGCACTTTGTACCCAGCTCAAGGCTGTGGGTGCGCAGAAGACAGAGCCCTGCAAACAGAGAAAGCTGAAGGCCCTCCCAGTACTGATAGCTGCGCGGCCTCTCACAAGCACAGGTCCGGCTGGCCCCAGTGGCTGGTGTTAAGAGACACAAATGGCCTGCCACACCGTGGCATAGACGAGGCCTTCTGTAAGCGGAAGAGCTTACCACTGTTATAAATATTACTATGCCTAAGTGTTCATTTTAAACATTGCTACAGATGCAACAAATTCATGTTTAATTGACTCTTTTAAGGGGAGAAGCACCTATGGGTGATTGTGCACACATAAAAATCCAGGGTTAAATAAGATTTTCTTTAATGCCACTCTATCTTATCTACCAGTGACACACACTGAAGTTGCAGATACTGTATCTGAAGAAAAACTGCACACGCGTAGTATTAACACACGTAGGAATGTAGGCAGCAGTGTGTAAAGTGTCACCTGCTGCTTGAAAAATCACTAAGGGCTCCTGTGAAGGTGGCAGGCAGCGGTCAGTGGGGCTCACAGCAGCGCATTCTCAGTTCCTGCCACGGTCCACTGCTGAGGAACTTCTTTCCGAGTTTGGGATTACTAAGCCATATCTGTTTAACACAGTAAGCTATTTGGCTGAATTGATAAAAAATTAGCCCCTCCAGACATATGTCCAACTTGTACTATAAAATTAACTCAGAAGAAAATTCTAGATGATTACTCATCAGGAAACTCTGAAATAGGGGGAACAAATGGGCATGCAATTTGACCTGTCACCATCATTAGAGTGTGTTACAATGTAGACTAGAGTTTTCTGGCTAGGGGGAACTGAATAGTTAGAAGTGACCAAAACTCACGGCTGGGGATGTAGCTCAGTGGTACAGTGTTTGCTTGGCAAGTATAAAGTCCCGAGTTCGATCTCCAGCACCAAAATAAGAGAAATGACCAAAGCTCAACTATCTTTTCCTGGAGAACACCAGTGTCCTTTAAAACCAATTAGCAGCCAGACACTGCTGGCTTCTATCTTACCACGAGATCTGCATTTGCCGTCTTTCCATAAAAACGCAGGTTCAAAGAGCTGTCCTCCTCATTGACTGAGGAAACGCTACACTTGAATGCAAGTTGGGGGCGGTGATGTGGAGCTGAAATGGCCTGGCTTTGGAGAAAGGACACAGGTATTGCAGAGACAATGCAGTGACAGTGATGGGCCTTCGTGTTGGCTATTTCACCTATAAACAGCAGCTGCCTCTCCTGCCTGTTCAAGAGCTGCATCAGCTACTGAAATTATGGAGAACGGCCCCAACTGGCACAATTCCCTCACTCTTAAGTTTGGGAAATAAAACCATAAAGCCTAACGCCTTCTTCCACCTAACTCAATGAAATCTGAATCACAAGGCTGGAGAGGCTGAATCACAAGGCTGACCTTAAATATACAAGGAACTCTACCCAAATTATAAAGACACACACACACACACACACACACACACACACACACACACCCTGTTTTTATAGGGAGTAAAATTTGAAAATCATGAATTGTTTCGGGTACTGTTATCTCCAACACATCTCAGCTTCTAAAAGACTACGAGTACAAGTATTCCATGGAGCCTGCTGTTCCTTCAGAACTACCCCACTTGGTCCCTTTAAAGGGAAGGCCTACAACCGCTTTGGTAACATGTTCTCTCTTTTCCATTTATTTTGCAATAAAAGATTCCTTTGGAAAAATGTCTAAACATTGCCCCATATTTTCTTCATGGTCTATCTTCTTAACACATGAGAAATGGATGGACACAGAATGGGCCACCAGAGCTCCTCAGCAGGGACCTCTGGACCGCCAAAATTCAGGATTAGGGAAACATGATCTTGTGTCTACTCTCTAGGGTCCCTGCTGTGCGACATCAGTGGGATGCTCAGGAGCAAAAGCAGGAAGGAAAGAGCTGAGGGAGGACAGCTCAGTGGCACTGACATCCACTGACCAAACCAGCAAGACCGCACTCCTGGCGCAGGTGTGGTCGCCCAGCAGTCTTCTTTTGCTGTTCAAACATTCGCCTTCTTTCTCCAGTAGTAAGCCGAGGCACCAAGAAACTGCAGGAGACTTGAATGGCCTTCTGTTTTTAACTTATGATAAATTTCAAGTATTACCATAATTTAGAGGAAAGAAAATAGCATAACTTGTAAGCCTTTATTACCCAGAAATAGTCACTAACTCACAGCCATTCTTGTTTCATTCAAAATCCTGCTGCAGGATTATTTGTAGGTAAATTTTAGTTCTATTATTTTTTAAATAATTCAGATATAAAAAGGAAGTAACATAAAAACAAAACTACAATGCCATGGTCACATCTACAATATTAATAACTTATTAATAAGACCATGTATCTAGCTGGTGATCAATGTTTCTTAGCCAGTGCATACTTATTTTTAGCAGCTGGTGTTTTTTCAAATCAGAATTGAAATATGATTTGGATATTGTAATTAATTCAAATGTCTTTTACATTTCTTCCAGGTCATAGATTCTTTTCTCCTTGTAATTTGTGTGTGTGTGTGTGTGTGTGTGTGTGCGTGTGTATGTGTTTGTCTTTTTGAGACAGGGTCCCACTACGCAGCTCAGGCTGGCTTTCAACCCCAAACCCTCCTGTCTCAACCTCCTGAATGCTGGGATTACAGGCTTGCGTCACCACACCCAACTTATAATTTATGTTTTAAAGAAAGCAGATTTTTGGTCTTTGGAGTTTTCCACAGATTGGAAAGGACTGTTTTGCTTATGATTTTTAGTGTCATTAGGATATCCAGAACTTAAATATATTTGATATGTTGTAATCCACACCAGCCATTCTCATTTATATGCAAACTATCTCATTCCTCAGTGAGAACCTCTAGGGCCAAAGACCCTAGCATAACCCAATCATGTAGCCTTTTTTTAAATGTATTTGGTGCAGGGTCTCACTATACAGCTCGGACTCGTAGTGATCCTCCTGTTTTCAGCCTCCCCAGCGCTGGAATTACAGGCATGTGATACCATGCCTGGACTCCACATGGGCTCAGTGTGGTGGGGGCGGGGACTTTTATAGGACCAGGCTCAGCCTGATGTTACCCGTTGCTTATCTCATGTGTGGAATTGCACTGGTATCAGGCAGCCAGGTTCCTTCCAGTGGAGCATGGTGTTCAGTAACTAACAACAGCTAGAGGTTGCTTTACTGCTCACAGAGACTTCTGACAGAGACCCTCATGTCTACACGCACACAAACGGCATCCCATTTTAACCGTTTGGCTGCTGCTATCGCGCTCTTCGTATTATGAAGTAACATAAGAAGAGCAGGATAGCGCTCCTTAGCAGTCAAACGGCTAAAGTGCAGCGAAGTCTCTTTGCTTCCTGTCACTGTCTTCTGTTCAAGCCCACTTCCCAAAGTACCTAGAGATGAAAGTCTCTCTGGTTAGCTAAGCGGGACAGACCAGCACATGCCACCTCAACATGTAAAACTATTTTGTCATGCAAAAACTAAATGAAGAAAGCTCATAAGTCCCTTCCAGTCACTGGAATGACAAGGAATTAGCTGTGTTCTATTATTAGAAAAATGGAAATGGAAAAATACTGCCTTTCTAGATAGAAAACAATTTTTTTTTTCAAAAAACTTACTTTAAAAACTAAGTATTCATTTCTATATAGGTAAAAGAAAAGTGGAGGCAAGAGGGAGAAATAATTGCTTCCAGAAAAAGTCTCACCAGGGAAGTCCCTGGGGCAGGA
>PVKN010016448.1:0-17887 GCA_004027915.1 Capromys pilorides | reverse complement strand
TATGCAGTTCAGGCTGGCCTTGAACTCACTTTTGTAGCCCAGGCTGGTCTGGAACTCACATCAATCCTCCTGCTTCAGCCTCCCAAGTGCTGGGATTATAGGCTCACGCCACCACGCCCCGCTCTTTCTGGGCCCTTTTGCCTGGAGGAAATGGTAGGTAATGTGATAATGTTCTGTGACGCTTTCTTCTTTTTTTTGGTATCAAAAGTCGAACTCAGGGTGCCGGCGAGATGATTCAGCGGTCTAAAGCACCTACTTAGGAAAGCTTAGGCAACTGCAGGGACCATGGTTCTATCCCAGGCACCACATGCTGCGCCAGCCCCACCCCAAGGGCAGGCTGAGCCGGCCATTAAAAAAAAAGAAGTTGAACTCAGGACCTTGAGCTTGCCAGGCAGATGTCGTGCTACTGATCTATGTCCCTGGCCCTGTGAGGCTATTTTTTGTTTGTTAGAGGCGGGGTCTCTGTGCAGTTCAGGCTGGCCATAAACTCATTAGCTAGACCAGGCTAGCCATGAACTTGTGGTGACCCACCTTCCTCAGCCTCCCAAGTGCTGGGATTGCAGTTATGCACCACCAGGCCCACTTACTGTGTCCCTCTATTTTAGATATACCCCAGTACTCTCCATGGGTACCTGGGTAAGAAAAGTGGAAACTCTAGGTGACAGGGTGTGTTCATGTTAAGTTTTAGTGGATCTTGCCAAATTACCTTCCAGAAAAGCTGTACCGGTTTACAGTCTCACCAACATCGTGTGGCTGCTTCCCCTACCTTATCACTCACTCTAAATGGTATCATCTTTGGACATCTGAATGTATGAAAATTTGGATTATATCATTAGTTTATGCTTTGCTGGTGGGAAGTCTTTTCTCTTGATTAATGATAAGTTAACTGCTTTTCAGTCAGATCCGTTGAATCATTATTTAATCTTGATAGTGCCTCTTGGGTGGTTATTACTATGTTGCCCATTTTTCTAATTCACATATTTTTGTGTTACTGGGAATTGAACCTCGGACCTTTCCACTGAACTATATCCCCAGCCCTTGTATAGATTTATATTTTTAAATTTTTGAAAATCTCATTAAGTTCTTAAATTGCCCAGAATGGACTCTCGCGACCCTCCTGTCTCAGCCTACCAGCATTCTGGGGTTACAGATGTACAGCATCGTACTCAGCTCATATAGGTGTCATGCATGCCTGTACACATAGCCTGAAGGCAATATTATACCTTTTTTTTTTTTCCTAAACTTGGGGATCAGACCCACTCCCCAATCCCCATGCACTGTACTTTTTTTTTTTTTGTCCTTGAGAGAGGGTTTTGCTGTGCAGTTCAGGCTGGGCTTGAGCTCACGTTGTAGCTCCAAGCTGATCTCAAACCCAAAAATCCTCCTGCCTCAGCTGAGATTACAGGTGCTGGGATTACAGGTGTGTGCCACCACACCTGGCTTCAGCCCAATTTCACAAGGCCTTTTCAACTTGCACGTTTTGACGATGACTCATTTTAGAAGGTGAAGTGTGCAAGTTTCCATTTGTGACAGTCAGCACCGACAAGTTTCAGATTTTGGAGCATTTCTGGTTTGGGGACTAGGGGGGATGTTGAGCTTCTCCTTAGATCCAGGTAGAGTGTGGGTTCCCGCTTCTGACAGCTAGGTGGGCATCTTGGACTTGCTGCCAGCCAGACTCCTCTCTTCTGCCCCCACAGAAGATTGACCCCGAGGTGTCCGCCTTCCTGCAGAAGCTGAGAAGTAAGGTGCACATCGGCGTGGTGGGCGGCTCGGACTACAGCAAGATCGCGGAGCAGCTGGGGGAGGGGGATGAAGGTAGGAGGGGGCGGAGTTGGATCTTGTTGGGCGGGGAATGGACTTTAAAGAGCCCATCCTACTTCCCTAGCACCAAAGAAGTGGAAAAGGAGCTGAGTATGGTAGCGCGCTCCTGTAATCCTGGCACTGTAGAGGCTGACCCAGGAGGTTACAGTGAGTTTGAGCCTAGCATAGGCTACATAGTGAGTTCAAGGCCAGCCTATTACATAGCAAGGCCTTGTCTCAAAAATAAAAGGAGAGAGCAAGAGAAGGAAGAGGAGGAGTGGCCCAAGTGTTCACTTGCTGAGTCAGGGACCGATAGCGAGCGCCTTCTACTGCAGGGCAGGTGCCGTGCCAGCAATGGAGAAGCAGCTGGGAACGACATGGGCAGGATCCTGCCCTTAGGCCGTTCGTTCTCCTTCCTCCCCGCTGTGTCTTGATTTCATCTCTAATAGACACATAATCAGTAACGTGCACAAAATGACCAGAGGTAGCTGGGTTTGCTGTAATCCTGCAGTCATAAAGCCAGGGACACAGCTCAGCTGCATAAGTGCCCACCTGGCAGGCGCAAGCACCTGAGTGCAGTCCCCACACATATTCCTGCAATCGTGCTGTAGGTTGCCCTTGTTATTTCATTTTTTGGCAGTGAAGGCCAAAGTCACCTGGGAATTTGTTCAACCCCAGAGCTCCCAGCCCCAGCTCCTTGGCAGCAGAGGCCTGCAGTTCCTCAAACTACACACTTCTAGGGTTTTCCCTCTTCCCGCCCCCTTGTCCATTCCTTTCCAGTCAGATACGTACCCCGCTTGCCCATTTCCGCCACCTCACCATTTTGTATGCCAGATCTTCTGCCACCCAGACAGACGTTGGCCCACCCACTCCAGCTGGTTCTCCTAACGGCCAGAGCTGAAAGATCCCCCTGCAGCCAGCCTAGCTACTCGGTGCTAGAAGCTACAGTCGGTCCATAGGGCCTGTGGGCGCGCAGCAGAAACAACGCCCTCTGCTGTCAAGTCTTGGGAGCGGCAGGAGCTTATAGAATGGGCCAAGGGGAAATCGGGTGGGAGGTGCCGGCAGAAGGGCCGGCCTGGGTGAAGGGTGAAGAGAGCAGTGAAGGCTTCTAGGGAAACAAACCAAGCTGCAGGAGGAACAGAGGTTGGAGCAGCGGGTTCAGGATGGAACAGATGGGCCCCAGATGTCAAGCCAAGGAGCACAGGCTCAATCCTGTCTGCTTGCTTCTGGGGCAACAGAGGGACCTGGCCTCAGGCTCTCTCTTCCTGCCCTGACCTCGCTGTGGCCCTACAGTCATCGAGAAGTTTGATTACGTGTTTGCAGAGAATGGGACGGTGCAGTATAAGCACGGACAACTGCTCTCCAAGCAGGTCAGTGTCCCCACTACCTGGGTGGCTCTGTCTTGGGCAGGGGCAGTGAGGCCACAGCACACTGTGATCCATGTTCCTTGCCCAGACCATCCAGAGCCACCTGGGAGAGGAATTGCTACAGGACCTTATCAACTTCTGCCTCAGCTACATGGCCCTGCTCAGGCTGCCCAAGAAGCGGTGAGCTCCCAGACCCAGGGCCCCAAGAGTGTGGGCACTCAGCTGGAGCCTCAAGATACTTGCACCCTTCAGTTCTCTTTTTTTGCAGTGCTGGGGATTAAACCCTCATGCACGCTAAGCAAGCAGGCCTGCACGATGCTACAGCCCTGGCCCTGGGCCCTTGGCTCCTGGTGGGTGGATTCTTGTCCCCTGTGAAGCCCCTGGAGGCTATGTTCGCAGACAGGGCAGGATTTGAATTCTGGACCTCTCTCATTTTCCCTGGCTGCCCACCTCTGTCACCTCCAGTGGCACCTTCATTGAATTCCGGAACGGCATGCTGAACATCTCGCCCGTTGGCCGCAGCTGCACCCTGGAGGAGCGGATTGAGTTCTCTGAACTGGACAAGGTGCTACCATCTGTGTGACGTTAGACTCGAAGGACTTCAGCCCCTCAACCTCTCTGGGTGCCTGGGGTGGAAGGGAGTTCCAAGTGAACCAGTACCCTTGGGACCTGCTCCGTGTCATTGCCTTAGGCACAGCTGCCCCTTTCCAGGTCTGCTGGTTTCCCTTTCTAGTGATTTGTGCCACCAGCCACCTAGTTACCCAAACCAGTACCCAAGCACATCATCGTAACTTTCCCACCCGCATCTGGGCCAGAAGCTCGTGATCTCCAGCTTCCAGAGGTCCTCAGTCTGGAGAGGGTGCCCCTCACTCGGCTCAGCACTCAGAAAATCCTCAGCAAGCAGAGTGTAGTCGTGCCTGGCCCAGTACACTGGTACCCCACAAGCTCCCGCTGCCCCTTCTGCTAAGGCTTTTGCCCAGCTCCTTGTATTCATTTCCAGCACCACAGCTGCGGCTTGCTGTGCTGACAAGGATAGGTGGACACTGGGACCCAGGTCCTGGGCTGCCCCGTCTTTTCTGCCTTCCTCTTGGGCCTCCTTCAGGACCCTGGCCCACGCCCTACTAGCAGGGATCTGGCTCTGCCGCTGCAGCTGGGCGACCTTGCACAAGGCACAGCCCCTCTCTGAACCTTGTCTGTAAAGTGTAGTCATCCCCCAGAAGGCCCCTTGTGCCCAGCAGAGCCTGGCACACGGCCCCTCTGAGGCTTGCTCTGTGCCTCCCCCTGCAGAAGGAGCGGATCCGGGAGAAGTTCGTGGAAGCCCTGAAGGCGGAGTTTGCGGGCAAGGGACTGCGGTTCTCCCGAGGTACATCCACCCCGGAGAGCACAGGAGCCCGTCAAGGGAGGACTGGCCGGTGCCCCACTGGAACTACATGCCCACCTCAGCCTGCCTGAGAGGCTTGCTGGCCCGCTTACTGTGCCTTACCCTGGGGACACCCAGTCCAGATACCCGCACCCCCTACTCACCCATGGCCAGATAAGCCCCCACACCCACCCGGCTCTCATTCATACCCTGCATATTATCTGCTGGATCTAATGACCCTGAAGAGGCTGAGCCTGTCCTGTACCCTGTGCCTGCACTGGGCAGACACTTGGGGTTATGGAATGAGCACAGGCCTTGCCCAGCACACTTGCAGCCATCCCCTGCCCGCCTTCCCTGCCCTCCCTGGAGGGAGTCACAGCCCCCTCCCCTCCACAGGTGGCATGATCAGCTTTGATGTCTTCCCTGAGGGCTGGGACAAGCGCTACTGCCTGGATAGCCTGGACCAGGACAGCTTTGACACTATCCACTTCTTTGGCAATGAGACCAGCCCTGTGAGTGTGACCCAGCTTTTAGCTTACACACCTGTGATCAAGGCCAGGACTTAGGGCAATAGAGGAGCCTTCTTCAAACTCCCAATCCAGGGCTGCGGATATGGCTTGGTAGCATAAGTGCCTGCCTGGCAAGCATAAGGTCCTGAGTTCCATTCCCAGTACAAAAGAAAAAAAGACTGGCCAAATGGCTCAATGGACTAAAGTACCTGCTTAGACAGGCGCAGGGGCCAGGGTTTGATCCCCAGCGTGCTCTGCTATCCTCACCCCCAAGGTAAGTGAGATGGTGACTGAGACTAGGCATATTGGCTCATGCCTGTGATCCTAGCACTTGGGAGGCTGAAAACAGGAGGATCACTATGAGTCCAACCTGTGTAGTGAGACCCTGTGGACCCTGTAATAAATACATAAAAAAAGAAAAAAGAAAAAACTAACTCCTAGTCCAGTTCAAAGGCTGGGACTCAGAGAGGGCTACACATCTGTTCCATGTCACATAGCAAGTCTTACAAGGACCATGAAGGGCTTCCTGGGGGCAAGAGAAAGGGCAGCTCTGTAGCAGGTTCTGTGGGGACCCCACCCCCAGCAACCTCCGGCATCCCCTGCATGAGGCCTTCTCTGCCCTTCCTCTACAGGGTGGGAATGACTTTGAGATCTACGCTGACCCCCGGACTGTGGGCCACAGCGTGGCCTCCCCTCAGGACACGGTTCAGCGATGCCGAGAGATTTTCTTCCCAGAGACGGCCCATGAGGCGTGAGCAGTCCCCACACCCAAAATTGGGAACCCAGAGCACTCTGGCTAGGCCCACAGAGGGACACCAGCATCCACTGCGGAGGGGAGCCTGGTCTGTGGCCCAGGGCACCTATCTTGTGGCCCTGCTTCGAGGCCCACGCTGCACCGGGCCTGGCTCCCGGCCTCCACCCTGACAGCTGTGGCCACAGCTGCTGCTCTTAGTTCAGAACACAGCAGGCCTGGGAGAGATGGTGCAAGGGTACGATGTGGAGCTCCCCGCCTGCCCACCATGGAGAGGAGGTGCAGAGTGGAGAGGAGATGCCGAACAGTGGCACCAGCCAACCTCAGAACTGTCACAGCATTAAAGGTCCCAGGACAAGGCATGGTGCTGGATGTGTCTGAGGTGATAGTAGCCTTTGCTGTTTTTTTTATTTTTATTTTTTTGCGAGGCCGGGGTTCAAACTCATGACCTTGCACTTGCCAGGCAGGCACTTGTGCCACGGAGCTATCTCCCCAGCCCCCAGCCTTTCCTGTTACATCACATGCTGCTAATCATTACTTGGCAAGTGAAGAAACGGGAACAAGGGTTTGTTCTGGGCCACCCAGGAGTTGTTGATTCATTGAGGCCCCAGACAAGGGCCAGCTCAGTTCAGCACGTCCTTCCCTGCCCTCCCAGGACATGGGCAGAAAGCAGCTCCTGGCCGGCCGGCATAAGTCACAGTTGGGAGTTTATTGCCAGTGTTAGGAAGAATGGGGAGTCCGTGGCTGGGGTCTCAGGATGACTTCTGGTGCTGTGGGGCTGGGAATGAGGAGGAGGCTGCTGCCCCCCACCCCCAGGTGGCCCTGGCCTGATGCCTGCACAGGATACCTGCTCACAGGAGGGAGGCTGAGGGGGCAGGCTTGTGCTGGGGGCCAGGGTGTCAGTGTCCTGCCCAGCAGGTGTCGAGTGGGCTGGCCTTTCCCACGGGTGGGGCTGCCAGACACCTCCCGGTCTGGTGGGGCTGAACTGCAGGTGCCCCTGCTGACCTCTACCCTGGGGTCTCGGAGCAGCTCCAAGACTTCCTGGGCAGTCGCTGACCCCTTGTCCTGGTTACCTGAGCCCCACCTTACTTGCCGACTGGGTTTCAAGGGCTACTATCCTGGCAGGTCCCCCCTTGAGCTTGTGACCCCACTCTCCACATCGGGGCTTGAGAGGAAGGATGAAGGGCAAGGCCCTTCCAGGGTAGGTCACCCCTGCCACACACAGGGACACAGCAGGGGTGGACACAGTGAGGGCCCCTGGGCTGCTGGCCTGTCAGGACCTGTGCAGCTGCTGTCCCACAGCTGTGGAAGTGGCTCTTGTGGAGGCGCAGCCCAGTGGATCCTTCCAGTGCCTGGGCCTGGCCTCATCTGAGGGGACGAGGTGTCGTCCATCACTGTATCTGCCTCAGCTGGTGGCCGGGGCCCAGGGCAGAGAATCCAAGGGGTTTGGGAGTCAGGGGGAGGAAGTGGCTGCACCCAAGCAAGGAGTCCCATCCCCTGCTTGCCTCGGGGGTAGCGGATAAGCACGGGGCTCCCAGAGCTGCAGCCAGGTCAAACGGGACCCACAGATCCCTCCTGACCCCGAGCTGCGCTTGCCCACCTGACCAGTGCCCACAAGAGCCTGAGCAGGAGGGTGGGCTGGCCGTGGCAAGGAGCGGCTGTGCACCTCCGCTTTGACCCTCTTCCATGAGGGCTCCCCCAAAGTGCTCACCAGCCTGGCTTCTAAGAGGAAGGATCAGGCCATGGCTGGAGGCTCAGCCCAGGGCGGGACAGAGGAGCACAAGCAGAGGGGAGCAGGCTCATCTGAGAGGGGTCCCCAAAATCCCCACAAGCTGGACAGGCGGGCAAAGACATCTGATATGCGCCATGGGCAGGAAAACAAGAGGGTCCTGTGTGCACAGGTGGAAGGGACAGAGGAGGGATAAGCCAGGCCGGGGCTGATGGCCTCCCCTCTGGCTAGCTCTGGCCAGCTCGCTGGAGAGTCACAGGGCACGGGTGGGTGGAGGTGCACACACACATGGCCACGAGCACAGACAGACAGACAGACACGTGCGCACAGGGGGCTGCCCGCCTCCCACACAGCGCCCAGTCTAGGAGCCCACGACCTGGCCAGACCATGTCTCGTGGGGGGTATGCGGGGCCAGCTGGGTGAGCACCACCTCCACAGCCTGGAACTTCTGGTTCTTGGGCGGGATGGGGCACATCTTGTAGGTCACCTCGTCGCCTTCCACGGGCACGTACTCCCCCTCGATGCTGGCGGGTGGGAGGGGATGGTCAGCTGAAACCAGAGTGGCCCGAGTGGGGCAACCTAGCCCTGGCCTGGGGAGCCGAGACCTTGGCAAGCTTCCTCCTCAGAGCCCCATTCACTGTCTTAGCGTTCTGGAAAACTGAGGCAGGAGGATCCCAAGCTCAATTCCTGCCCAGGCAATTTAGTGAGATCTTGTCTCACAATAAAACAGGCTGAGGATATAGCTCAGGGAGAAGGCCCAGGTACAATTCACAGAACTGAAAAAAGTAAACTTGGAGGTAGACACGGTGACACACCTCTATAGCCCCAGCTCTCAGGAGGCTGAGGGAAGAGAATTGTTGTGAGTTTGAGACCAGCCTGAGCTATATAATGAGTTCAAGGTCAGTCTCAATTACACATTGAGACACACACCAGACAACAAAAACAAAGAAAAACAGGACAGAGACACAATTATCTTCCTCTCTATATCCTTTGGGAATAGAGATGTGAATGATCAGAGGTCCCCTGTCACCCCATTTTAGGGCTAAATGGGGACAAGCCCACCTGTACCCCCCCCCCAGTACATCTCACCCTAGGCTGCAGGAAGAACAGAGCATCCGGCCCACCCTTCCCATACCCATAGGCCTCCCAAGAGGGGAGGCAGAGGCAGGGAGGCTGCTGTGAGGCACTCCTGGGGACACTAAGGGGACCAGCTGAGAATGGGGCGGAGGGACTCACTCAGACACATGCACGAAGATGTCCTCTGACCCGTTCTCTGGGGTGATAAAGCCGTGGCCCTGGGAGCGAGAGAACTGCTTGCAGACACCCTTGAACACGGGGCCGGCCGAGGCGCGGGCCGTCCTAGGGTGGGGAGATCACAGCTGTTGCCTGGGAGACCCCAGACCCTGCCTGGCCTGGTCCCAAGAGCCCACAGGACCTGAGGGGAACAGCCCTGGCGAGTACACACTGTGTCACTCCCCCTTCGCAGATGTCCCAACCCACAGGGGCCACAGCGTAGGGTCTCCTGACTCACCCAGGATTCCTCTCCCCTCAGCTCCTGAGGTTATTTGAACTTAAACAGATTTCTCTTATAAGGTTTCTTTCTCTTTTCTTATTTTGTTTTGTTGTGTTTTTTGGGACAGGATCTTGCTATGCAGTTCAAACTGGACTTGAACTCACTGTGTAGCCCAGGCCAACCTCAAACCCATAGCAAGCGATCCTCTTGCCTCAGCCTCCCAGTGCTGGGATGACAAGCATGTGCTACCACACCCGGCCTTAGCACAGCATGTTTTGTGGGCTGAATGAGTACTGTAGTTACTGGAGTCCACATCCAGCTCCTCATCCTCCTGAGGACAACCAGGACACAGGAGGCCAGGGAGCCCAGGTGAGGGACAGGCACTCACGCCGAGTATGTCCTGGTGCGCTTGGTGGGCAGCGGGCTGGGTAGGTCCCGTGGCGCCCCGCCCCGCTCCCATACCCTGCTGCCCTCCCTGTGGAAGGGGAAGGTAGGCCAGACAGGGGACTTGGGCGAGTGTAGCGGGGGCACCACTGCAGGCGACGTGGGCTCTGATGTCATGGCCGGGCCAGCAGGAGAGCCTGGTGGGTTCTGCGGCTCCGGGGCCGGAGAAGGGCTCGGGCGTCCTTGCGGGCAGGGCCCGGCCTGGCCCTGCTCGGCGGCCTCGCCTGCCACAGGCTCCGTCTGCAGGGGCAAGAGAGAGGACAAGTCAGGCCAGCCTGGGGACAGGCGGGACACTAGACATGGTGGGCAAGCTGTTCCACCAGCGACACCTGCACCATGACTTCACCCACACGTGCCCTGACCCCAGCTCCATTGCAAACCAGAAAGACAGAGCAAGCAAAGCTCTCGATCCCGCGCAATAACTCAGGGTCTCGCTATGCTGCTGAGGCTGGCTTTGGGCTCACTTTGTAGCCTAAGCTGGTCTCATACTCACAGTGAGCCTCCTGCCGCAGCCTCCCACGTGCTGGGATCACAGGCGTGCACCACCATGGCTGGCCTGGGTGCCCAGGATTTGGCACAAGCGTTTCAACTTCACAGCATGGGGTTCAAATCTCAGCTTTGTCACTTACAACTTGGTAGCCTCAGCCAAGGGACTTGGTAGGTCCCAAATAGCGGATAGGAACCCAGGCCATAGCTCCCTCCTCTGGGTTTGAATCCTGACCGATGCACGTCTCCTGGCTGCGTGGCCTCAGCCTGCCCGCCTGGCCTGTGACGGCTCAGCTAACGTCTCACCTAGGACGGGTCAGGGGCACAGCGTGGCTCTGGCATTGCACAACAGCCCTTTCTGCTCCCTGGGAACAGACGGCAAGACGAGCTCCTGGGGATCTGAGCTATTTTTCCTCAGCCCAGTTTCTGCCTCTCTAAATGAGGTTGCAGAGCCCCAGATGTAGCCTGGGGTGTGTCGCCTAGTGTGTGTGAGAACCCGATTCCCAGTACGAGGCCGGGCGTAGCTCACCTGGTGCTGCGGCCCTGCCGGACACAGCGGTGCCTCCCCACTGAGCCTTACCTGGTTCCAAGAGGCACAACCAGTATCAAAAACATCAAGTACCAAAGCACACAGTTTTGGCTGGGAAGAGCGAGCCACTAGGCAATCAACAGGAACAAATACTTTAGCTGGTTTTTTTGAGACGGGGTCTCACTGTGTAGTTCAGGGTGGCCTGGACCATGCAGAGATCCTCCTGCCTCAGCTCCCCGAGTGCTGGGATTATAGGCCTGGGCCACCACTGGCAAATTCTAGCTTGGAGCAGCAAACAATGACTACTGGGACCAAAACTTCCCGTGCAAATGCGTCAAGGAAGGAATCCCACGACTGTCACCGCAGTAAGACTGCAGTGGGACGGTTGCGCACTGCTATGCTCAGTGCTGATCAGTAGGGGACCCCAAGGCCAGAGATTGCCTCCTAGGTGACTTTTAGAAAGTCACCTGGTGTTTTCCTCCACCTAGGCAGACTGTAACTCCCTCAGCACCCGGCCCAACACTTCTCTGCTGGGGTTGGGGAGTCTCAGGGCCCCAGAAATCTGCCTTGGAGCCCTGGCAAGGGACAAGCAGTTGTTGGGGCAGGAGGGGCTAGGACGGTGCCTGTTCTGACCATTCCCCTGGCCTCAGTTTCTTCATCTCTACAATGGGGCTGGAAGGCCTATGTCTCCCTCACTTGGGCCTGGACTTTAAGAAGACTTAGTGGTTTCTGGGTGGCAGAGGTGTGCCCTGGACTACATAGCTATTTCTGGCCTTCACTTGTGCCCCAAGCCAAGCATACACAAACTCTAGGTTTCCAGGGAAGGACTGAAGGCTCTGCAGGAGTCCAGGGTGCAAGCAGCCCCAAGCCCTTCCAACCATCTCCCTCGGCACAGCAGGGGCCCTGGCCTCTGTCAGGCAGATCACCCTGCCTCAGCTCCCCAAGTGCTGGAACCACACAAGCTGTACCAGCAGGCCCAGCTCCTTCCTTCATTTTTTTTTTTCTCCCTCCTTCCTTCCTTCTTTTCTTCCTTTAATACCAGGCCTTGAACCCAGGGCCCAGCAGTCTGCCACTGAGCTACATCCCCACCACTGTTAGGAAAACAGAAGCTTCAAAAAAACACAAAGAGAGCCTGGGGAGATAGCTCAGTGGAATAAGTGCTTCCCTGGCAAGTGCAAGGGCCTGAGGTCAATCCCCAGTTCCACCAAATTAATTAATTAATTAATCTTTAAAAAAACACAAAGAGAAGAGCAAACACCTGGCCATGGTGGCACAGGCCTATAATCCCAACTGGAGGAGCTGGCACGCACGCACACACACTCAGTCATGAATGTTCATAGCAGCATAATCACCATGGCTACCAGGGGGGACTGAATACCCTCATGGTGGCAGAGCCACACAGGACAGGACACCATCTCTTGGGTGAGGGAAGTGTGGGTCCTGATGCCCAGAGATGAGCACTGGAACACTCACCCTCAGTGAGCCAGGCACGTTCCAAAGAGCGCGTATGAAGTGGTGCCATGCACTTAGGAGGACCAAGGCAAAGCCCGAGTAGCTTCGAGGTCACCCAGGCCTCTGGGAGGGGACAGAGAGTGGCTGCTGAGGGCAAGAGTTTCTTGGGGGGGGGGGGGAACAGAAACGTTCCTTTCCATTAGTAACTGGTGACATTAAATAACCCCCAGCAAGCCAAACTCAGCTGAGCTGTATGTGAATTGTATTGGGATACAGCTGACACCAAGAAGAAAGAGCCTGGTGTGGGGACACATGCTTACAGGAGGCTGAGGCAGGAGGATTGCAGAGAGTTTGAGGGCAGCCTGCACTACACAGAGAGTCACTGTTGCAAGGAGGGAGGGAGAGAGAAAGACAGAGAGAAAGAGAGACAGAGACAGAGAGAGGGGGGCATGGCGGCACATGCCTGTAATGCCAGCACTCGGGAGGCAGGAGGATCAGCCTGGGCTATAAAGTGAGCAGTGCAGCAAACCCTGTCTCAGAAAGAAATGAAATGGGGTCAGGGGGCTGGTGAGATGGCTCAGTGGTCTAAAGCGTGTGTGTTGGGAAGTTTAGGCCTGACACAGGGACCATGGCTTGATCCCAGGCACCACATGCTGCGCCTCTCCCCACCCCCAGGGAAGGCTCAGCCGGCCATAACACAAACAAATATGTAATGTGGTTTAAGAAAATAAAATAAACTTAAAAAAAAAAAGAAAGAAAGAAATGGGGCCAGGGAGATAACTCAGGGGCATATGTGCCTGCCTGGCAAGTGCAAGGTCCTGAGTTCCATCCCTGGTTCCGCCAAAAAAAGAAGAAAAGAAAAAAGGAAAAGAAACTTAAAGCAAAAAGGGTGGGCCCAGTGTAGGGGAGCTGTAGAGGCAGACTAGGTCCCCTCTCCCCCAGCCCTATGCTCCTCTCCCCTTTCATGGCAACAGGGGAGGCTGAGGCAGGAGAGCTGGAGCCTGCTGGGGGGAGCTGTCCACTGACCTCCACCTGGAGCCATGCCCAGACTTCTCTGAGGTGGAGACCCTGTGACCTCTTGTCCCTGCCATTCCTTCAGGCTGACTCTGGAGGGCACAGGAGGGCACAGGACAGGCTGCTTAGCATGGGTGGTGGAGCAGCCCTGGCTCAGCAGCCACCTCAGGGCCCGCATTTCCCTGGTAAACAAGCAGCCCCGCCCCACCTCTCCTCTCCCCCTCAACCTCCCAGTGCCCAGTCACTGCCTAGAGCAAGGGCAGGTTGGGGACACTGAGGAGGGCAGGGGGCCCTGCTTCCCACAGAGAGAGGCTACCTGCCACCCCCAGCCAGGCAAGGCAAGGACCCTACAGGGGTGGTGCGGGGCTGGCACCAGGCCTTCCTAGCTGGCTCACAGCACCGTGCTGCTTCTTTCTGCAGTCCTGGGTCGGGCTATACAGTTCAGGCTGGCCTTGAGCTCACTTTGTAGCCCATGCTGGTCTCAAACTCACAGCCTCCCGAGCACTGGGATCGCAGGCGTGTGCCACCATGTCTGGAAGTCCTGAGTACTGAAGCCAGGGCCTTTGCACTGAGCTATGTCTCCAGCCTTTTTTCATTATTATTTAGTGGCAGGGTTTGTGGTAAGTTGCTAAGGTGCCCAGGCTGGACTGGAACTCTGCATCCTCCTGCCTCAGCCTCCCAGATGGTGGGATGACAGGCCCACGCCCTCACACCGGGCTCCAGCTCCCCTTTTGCTTAATTCCCCCAGCAGCTCTTTTAGGTTGCTGTTGCTATGATACCATTTTGCAGATGAGGAGACTGAGGCCCAGAGAGTGCTGCCGTATTAGAGACCGGATTTCAGCCAGGACCAGCAGCTCCAGGTGGGAGGCCTGCACTGGGCCAGTGTTACTAGTGACTTCCTGTGTGACACTGGGTAGGGCTGTCCCTATCTGGTGCCTTCAGGACACCGGCTGCCTGGAAGACCAGGGAGAAGGGGCCATGGACCCTCTCTCCAGAGTGTGGCTGCTGGGAAGAGCGAATGGATACATGGCCTCTCATGAGGGGCTCTGGATGCCACTCACTGGGAAGTCTGTCCAGAGATGGGTTTCTGTGCTGGAACCTCCAGGTTGGCCTCCGAGGTTGAAGGTGCATTTGTTCCTATTTTATAGGTGAAGCCCGCGGAGCCTGAGTCACTGGCTCAAGGTCACACAGCAGGTAAGGGATGGAGCCAGCTTCATTTGATGCATCATGGCCCAGTGCTCTCCCCGTGAAGGTCAGTTCCGCTCCTCGAGCTTTCTCAGAAAGAACTTTCCCTGAGAAACTAGAAGTCGGGCTCCCCAAAGGCGGAGAGGCAGGTATGCTTGCAGGTCACTTGTTTCAACTCACAGCTAAAGATCAGCTCTGCAGGGATTTGATGTCCATCCGGGCTTCTCCTGTCCATGCCAATGCCTCTCAGAATCAGCAGGGGAACCAGGTGTGGCGGTGACGCGTGCCTGTAACCCCAGTACTCCAGGAGGCTGAGGCAGGAGGATCATTTTGAGTTAGAGACCAGTCTGGGCTACAAAGAGAGCTCAAGGCCAGTCTGAGCTGCATAGCAAGATCCTTTCTCAGAAAGATGAAAGAAAGAAGGAACAAAAGAAAGAAAGAAAGGAAGAAAGAAAGAAAGAAAGACAGACAGGGCCGGCGAGATGGTTCAGTGGTCTAAAGCGCCTGCATAGGAGGGCTCAGGCAACTGCGGGGACTGTAGTTCGATCCCCGGCACCACATGCTGTGCCAGCGCCACCACCAGGGCAGGCTGAGCCAGCCACAAAATGAATGAATAAAGAAACAAACACAACAAGCAAACAAATAAATAAATAAAAAAAATTTAAAAAAAAAAAAAAAAGAAAGAAAGACAGACAGACAGACTGGGGCTGTTTGGAGATAACCCGAGAGCTGGCGCAATGGCCCAGGGCCATAGCATGCAGGATGGTGACTCAGCCCTGGCAATAGGTGACCACAGCTAACTGGAATTCTGCTCCAGTAATCAGCACCCCCAAAAGGATAGGGCACAAGTGCTGTCATGACCAACTGGGCAAATGTCACCCCCAGGTGACATCTTCATCCTGTCTCCTATGTGTCAATAAAAGAACATTTATTCCCAGCATGGTAGCTCATGTCTGAGATCTCTGTACTTGGGAGGCTGAGGCAGAAAGATCTTCAGGACTTGGAGGCCAACCTCGGCTACATGGTGAGTTCAACACCAGCCTGACCCACAGAGCAAGACCCTATCCAAAAAAAAAAAAAAAAAAAGTTTTTAGCAATGATTGGTATTAGTGTACCCATTCTACAGAAGAGTAAACTAAGGCACGTGAAGATTAAAAAGGCTTGAAAGTTCTGCTTTTGCATCCTGGAAATATTTGAGGTTGGGGTATATAAGAGGCAAGGAGGGAACTCCGCTCCCCACAAGCAGCTCATAGAGAGGAAGCACAGGGGTGGAAAAACTAGGGAGCCAGGACTCAGGGTTCTATTTCTAGCGTTGCGCTGAGTCAGACAATGACCTTGGCTGAATCACTTGCCAGCTCCACAGAGCTTGAAAACAACTCCCCAATAAAACGTCCCACCGCCAAGCCCCCGTCGTGGGAAGCAGACGGGAGGAGGGGTGCTGTGGCTTCAAATAGAATGGCTGGCAACGCAGGGTGACAGGGCAGGGGAGGGCTTGCTGGACTAGGCGGTCTGTCCACAATGGGCCCTGAGAGGGTGACAAGGAACCTCGGGCCCCCCAGATATGGTGGCCTGGCCCATCTCTCCACCCCCAGCCTCCCTGAAGCTCTTTAAAATCCACCAGTACCAAAGTTGTGCTTGCAGCTGGAGGTGACCTAATTAAACCTGCTTCCCTCCCCTCCCTAATGTGACTGTGTGTGGGGTGTGTGTGTGTGTGTGTGTGTGTGTGTGCGCGCGCGCGCGCAGTGTATGTGTAGAGCCAGGTTACTTTAGGGACCTCCACCCCCCTCTTCCTTGCCACGTGCCAGGCTGCCTGGGGACAGCTGGGCTTCAGGCCTTTAGCCATCTGTGGTCAGGAGTACCCACGTTGCCATCCCACCTCTGCCTCTGCCTGGCAGAGCAACACCAGGCAGGTCACTTTCCCACCCGGCATCCCCTACGGGAGGTCCAGGCTGGTCAAAGTCGTACAGAGAACAACTGAGTTTGAACACAAATCACTGTGACCCACAGCCCCTGTTGTGCCACCCCTGTTCTGTGACTGTCCTTTCAGTGGCTCTGGGACAAAGGAAGCATCCCCTCTACTCTGACCGGCCTTGCCAGGGCTCCTGTGCAGCCTGGACAGAAGTCAGATCTTGCTGGGCATGGTGGCGCACACCTGTGGCCCCGCCTATGGTCCCAACACTAGCGGGGATGAGGTAGGAGGCGCTGCAAGTCTGCAGTTAGCCTCCGTAACGAGTTCAAGGTCAGCTTGGACACAGCAAGATGCTATCTCAAAAAAATAAAAAACCGAGGGCAAGCAAACAAAACATGTGAGCTCTGTTACCAAGTCCGATTCCCATAGGGATCTAGGTCCTGGAGGCTACCTTGGGCCAGGTAGACGTGACCACCACAGCCCGGCTCAGCGCGCCCTCTGCTGGTACGGCCCGGGGCTCCTGCCTCCCGACGGACTGTCGTCTGGGCCCGCTCTGGGGTCCTCCGGAGTCTCCAGGGAGCCCGGGCCAGCGACATCCGCGAACCCTGTCCAGTATCTCTCTCTAAACCAGGGACAAACCTTCAGGGCCAGAACTGTCCTGCGCCCCCAGAATCACTGACCGCCTCTTTTCGATTTTTTGATTTTTTTTTTTTTTTTTCCTGGAGCTGCGGGCAGGCAGATCAGGGTGGGTGGGCAGAGGCAGAACACAGATGTTTTCGCAAAAGACTTCAAGTGAATGGGAGGGGAGGGGCTGGGAGAAGAAAGCATCACAACTGGAGGCCCAGAGGCCTCTGGGGGTGAACTAAGGGTGGGAATGGGGCCTGTGAGCCCCCTTTCCCGGGGAGGGGCCCCCACTGGTGGCATCCAGGTGGCAGGGTGCCAGGCGTGGGAGAGGTTGCCCACCCCTTGCCGGGCACACTTCCTCCTCCCCTCCCCCAGCCCGCGGACGCAGCAGCTCACACTCGTATTTATTATTGTTCTCCGACCCCTCCCTCAGCCCAGGAAGAGCAGGCAGGCAGGCTGGCAGCTTGGCAGGAACCGGCTGTCTCCTTCTGTGTGCCAGCGTCGCCCCTTATCTCCGCCCGGTCTCCTTGTGCCAGAGTCAGGCCACTCCGGGGCTTATGCCAGCTAAGGTGGCCCTGAGTCCGTGCATCCCACACCGCGGTGGCCCCACAGGCCTCGGCTCGTCACCCCTGCGCTCCTTGGGGGGCTGCGCCCTGGCAAGGGCGGGTCAGAGCCCCAAGAACTCCGGCAGGCGCGGTGGCCCCCAGGTGGGGAGCGCCTGAGCCTCCTCCCCAAACCCACGAACACGACTGTCCCCATCACATTGGGGACGACAGAGGCTGGACAAGACAGCCGCTGCTCCTGCCGTCCCGTCCCCTCCCGTCCCAGCCCACATTCCAGGGATGCTCCGGGAACCCTCGGGTTCCCCCAGCCACCGCCGTCCTTCCCGGTCCCGACCGGAGGCTGCGGCTTGGCAGGGACTGGCTGTCCCCGGGTGCCCTGGCCAGACACAAGCGCCAGACGCGGGCACCGACGCGCGCTCAGCCCCGGGCTCGAGGGGCCGCCGGGCGTGGCGGGGACCCCGCATCCTCTGCCTCCCGGCCTCGCCCGCACCATCCCGCCAGCGCCGCTGGCCGCCGCTCCCCACTCACCTCTCCCCGCGGCGGGATCCGGGATCCGGGGTCCGGCGCTGGCGCCGCGGCTCAGGAACGCGGCGGGCGGGTCCGGGCGCGCGCGTGTGGGTGCACGAGCAGGCGGCTCCCGGGCCTCCCCCTC
>PVKN010016447.1:0-17906 GCA_004027915.1 Capromys pilorides | reverse complement strand
ATCCACGTGATTCCCCTTATATAGGAAACCCAACATATAAATAAAGTACAAAGTAAAAGATAGGCAAGAAGAAATAGTAAGACTGATCTTTATTGAGGCATTCTTCATGGGAGGCCTTTGGAACAAGAGGCCTCACATGTTACTTTTCACAGGACCCTGAAACTCATTTAAGTGTTCTTAGAAAGTATATAGAATTTCCAAAGAAAATTTCTCAATTATATGGGTATTTGTTTTATGATTTGTGATAACCATGACTAGGCATATTTTAGATGATGAAAAAAACACGCTTTTTCATTTATTAACCATTCAAGAAATCAAAATTATGGTAGTGGACAAGGTAACAGGAGAGGTCCTAATCCAAGGGCCACATGAGTTTTCTAAGAAGACCTTTTTAAAAAAATGTCTGAATTAATTATAAGAATTTGCTTCTTTTCTGGCCATACTAGCATGAAGGGCAAAGGACAGGATGCCCCCATGGATGTGACCTAAGTGTTGAGTCACATCAGTCATCAGAAATCAAATTGAGGGGTCTACTGCAGAGCAGGAGCACAAGGAATGGCAGGAAACACAGGACTAGAGTTGCCACAGTAACAGTTATCAGCCTTTGATGACAGTGGATGGGAAAAGCAGAAGGCATCCAGGGAACTCAGAGATCTTAAGCCAAAGCAACATGGAAAAAAGCTACAGAGAGTGAGTCTACTATGCTTAGCATGAGGTGGGTTCTGATTGGTCTTTCAACTTTCATGCCTGTGCAGGGCACAGAGTGTCCTTCAATGACCCTCATATGTCAGGACAGCTCCATTCACCAACAGACATAACTGAGATCAGCATCATTTTTGAGATCTAAGAAACATCCTGCACAGGACCATGTACATGGGGATGAGTGCTAAGTGGGTGAATTGGGTTTCCTGTCCTGAGACACAATACCCAACGTCCACAACTTAAAGGAGGAAAGATTTAATTTTCTCATGGCTTCAGTTCATGGTTCTCCAACTCCAAGGCAGAGACATCATGGCAGAAGGGTGTAGTGGAGCCAGACTTCTTAGTTCATATGGCCAGGGAGAAGAGCAGGAGAAGAGTACCAGAGCAAAGGTGCCAGGAACTAGACATAGGTCCCCAAGGTTATGTCTCCCTGGCACACCCAAACACACTTAGAAGATCTTTCTTCAAATCCCAGTGGTAGATCCAAAGGCAATTTATTGAAACTCCACACACAACTCCCTTTCAACTTTCTATCTAAAAACATCTCTTTCAAGCATACTTAATTCTAAATAAAATAGTAAGTCCATAATTTCACCTTATATAATACAACTATTCTCTGTATAATCAGAAAAGCAATAATCTTTTCCTTGAAGATATAACAGTTCAGCATTTTTTTCAAAAGTCCAACTCCCTTCTAAGACTCAAGGCAAACTCTTCACTCGAAATTTCTGTAAAGCTCAAAACAGGTTGCGGAATCCCAAGGTACAGTGGCATAAGGTAAACATTCCTATTCCAAAAAAAAGAGAAATGGGGGACAGAAAAGAATCAAACCAAAGTAGGATCCAAAACAAGCCAAGCAATCATTCAGTCTTGTAGCTCTAAAACTAGTATCCAGGGCACATGCTAGTAAAATGTGAATTCCAAAGGACCTTGTGTCCCCCGCTCCCCAGCCTTGCTGGTTTCAGCGCATATACCACTGTCTGCTAACAGTCAGTAACTTTTCTTATCTACTAACTCCATTCATGGCCTCCATCTGTCCTTGGCAGACAGTCTATATTCCTGGTATCTTCAAGTTCCTGAGGTCTCCACTGCACTTGGCTTCACTCACACAGCTTTGTGCACAGCACTTTCGGGGTATTTTGCCTGGCCTTTTGCATCTTCCTTCGAACTCTTGCTAAAAGTCTCTCTGAAAGAGCTCTTGCATTATGCATGCCAGATAACATAGACAATACAAGGGCTGCTGTTTGGGGAAGCAGTAGCCAGACCTCAGTGAGTTGTGCCTAGGTGGCTAACACAGTGGAATGAATCCTGGAGAACCAATTCTCTGGGAGACCCACCTTAGATGGGAGTCCTGGGGACTCTCCTTAAAAAGAAACACTGACAGTTTTTCAGCCTGGGACCTGAGATGGATGAGGTCTGTCTTATTCTTGAGATGTTATCAGGCATCTCTCTTTTTGTCCCTGTACAAAGTACTTGGTATATTTATAATTGTATTCCTGTCTTTAACACCAGTACCTCTTATGGCTGCAACTTTGCACATAGTTCCTTCAGGACCAACATCTAAATTTTTCACATTTTTGACTCTGCCTTGTGCCCCAGTTCTTGCCATCCACCAGGCTCAAAACAGCCAACATATTCATTTCAAATCCCTAATGCTGAGTTAATTTTCTTCTTAATTTTTTTTCTACCAGGTTAATTAGTCCACTGCACTTAATTGCAATCTCCTGCAAACTCTCAGAACGTGGGTATAATGTAGACAGATTTTATACTAGAGTATAACACACATGGCCTCTCACTCAACTGCCAATACAGTCCTTATCTCCAACTGAAACCTCCTGAGTCTGGCCTTTACTGTCCTCATTCACATCAGCATTCTGTTCTTCTGAGCACTGACCAGCATTACTCATCAGGATCTGCTTACAGTGTTCTACTGTTTTTTTTTATCCCACATCACAAAAGCTTTCCAAATATCTTTCCTCAAGGTAATTCCAAAGGCTTTAAAACCAGATAGTCATGTAAAATCAAAATAATACCCCTTTTCATGGTCACGATTCTCTGTGTTAGTCATCTTTCTTGTCCTTGAGACACTATGCCTGAAAAGGAGAAACTTGATGGAGAAGAGATTACTTTGGCATTTGGTTTTAGAAGAATTCAGTCTATAGCTAATGGGTACCTAGGCAGAAACATCATGGCCAAAGCACATGATGGAGTGAAGATGCTAGTTCATAGCAGACAGGATATAGAGCAGGAGAAGAATACCAGAATGGAAGAGATGAGGAGTCAGGCATAGATATATCATCTCCATGACCCATGAAAATGCACCAGAAGTGTGATCTGCCAATCCCTCAGGACAGGTCAAAAAGCCAGTCAGGTTGGAACCCCACTGGGACCTCCACAGTTGGAAATTCCTCCACTTGGAGGACCTGGGTACATTCCCAAAACATGGTCATGTCTGGGGAAGGCGAAGTGCCTCAAGTGGGTGGAAGCTAACCCACTCACTCCAGTGAGTCTTGGAAGTAAAATTCATAAAGAAAAAAGTGATCAAAAGAACTGTAGAAACATTTACTTACCTCTTGTTTCCCTTGGGGGTTGTTAACAAGTCAGAACTTAGAGACTTGATTCCTCATACTCTGACTTCACCATGGTTTGCATGGTCTGTAGAGGTGCATTGGGACTTTATGGAGCTCTCTGGCCAGGGTCCCTACTGGGCTCTGACCATCAGGGTGGTGCCAGAGGAGGTCTGCAAGGGTCCTCCTTCCTGTTCCTATTCCTCTCAGGCCACTTCAGCCAAGTGACTGGGTGCAGAGACAATACATTCCTAATTGCAGGTAATGCACACATGGGACACTGTGTCATGATTATAAAACAAACATTCTTCTCAAGCCACACATGCTCTCCATACACCATGCTGTCTGTTGTCTACATCTCAAGTCTTAAGGCACACTCCAAAGAGTCTGTTACATTCAGAAAAAAATTATTTGCTCACTATTGTGCAGCTGATACGAAATAATTAAAAACAGCTTCATACATTGTGGATAACAATAAGCCATCCTCCTCAAAAGCTCCACTGTCCTAGTTACCTCAGTCATCACAAAACACAGGGAAAATTTAAAATTTAGGCCAAATGGAAATGTAACTAAACCTGTAGGACCATAGAGAGCATTAAATCAAAGGAGAGTAAAATATTTTTTGTTTATATTCAGAAAAAGGCTTTATACTGTTGTGCAGTTTTGAAAGACGGAAGTTAGTAGAAGGTCAACACAATAGATCTAAAGGGAAGAGGAGAAAGAAAATCATAATGTAAAAGAAGGCAAATGACAGAAAAAGCAAGTATACAATAGAAATTGAAAAAAGCAAAGTTGTGTTTCTGATAAAGAACTGACTGGCAAACTGTGATTATACTGGTTAACCAGACAAAAAGGGGAGAATGAGAAGGGGCTGTGGTTTAAGTCTAGATGCCCCCTAAAGCCTCATGGGGCTCATATGTGAGCTTCAAGGAGGTGATTGGATCACAGGGTCATGATGCTCATAGTGGATTAGTCTTCTGCTGAGTTTATACCTAGATGTTATGTTAGGAGGTGATGGGTGACCACTGGAGTCATGGCCAGGAAGTGGCTATCTCTCCTCTCCCCTCTCCCTTGATTGCTCTCTGCTTCCTGTCTGAAGACCATGTGTAGCTCCCATCTGCTTTTCCCCTCTGCTGTACCACCCTGCCTGTAACAAGTGGACTACAGACAGACACCTCAACAAACTATGAGGCAAACTAAACCTCTTCCATTTAAAATTGTGGTTGTCAGATGTTATATTTCAACAATGAGAAGGCAACTAAGACAGAAGTCTGAAAAACATTAAAAAAGGAATTAGAGATAGAAAGGGTACCATAGTATTATGTGCAACCATATTCTTTTCTTAAAGCTATAATTCTCACCTTGATAGAATCTCCTTGAATCAGTGCCCTTCATTGATTAATTCATAGAGTTTTGAGCACCCACTGTGCGCAGCATGGCTCCATGCTGTAGGACTCAGCAGTGAACATGTCAGAAAGATCCTGTGTCAGAGGCGGAGACAGAAATAGGAACCTTCCAGAAGATGTGGGACTCCAAAGGAAATAAAACATCCTTTCCCTGCCGTTGGTGTGGGGGCCATGAACACTTGTATCTCCAGCACAACCTTTTTGGCAGAGTGGTGGGTGCCAGGAGATGATGAGAAGAAGGAACTAGCTGGGAACACATCTGGGGATATCAGAAATCAGGGCTGTGTGAAAGCTTCACATGAGGAAGAGACAGTGTGTGTCATTGATGCCCTGAGTGAGAGCCACTAACCACAGGGGTTCCAGAGCAAGTGAGTGATGCCGGTGTGACAAGAACTGAGTTGTTAACTTCAACTTACATGATCGTGTGTGTGTGTGTGTGTGTGTGTGTGTGTGTGTGTGTGTGTGTGTGAATGTACTGGTTGATGCATTGTGTAAACTTGAGAAGTTTAAAAGTTTAATTAAGTGACTCAGCAAAGTCAGGATTCTTACTTTGCAAACATTTTTATCCTGTACAAGGAGGGCATAGACATTGTGCAAGTTCTACGACCCAGCCCCAGGGTAGCTTGTTTATAATACAAGGAGAGAAGAGAAACTTGCTAGAAGTTGCAGCTGCTGCCCTTCCCTTTGCTCTTGGATATATTCTGTCATAAACTGCTGCCTCTGCCATGTGCCACTCTTCCTGGGAGCCAGCCGAGTATAGACTGAAACCTCCACAAACTATGAGCTAAATAAACCTTTCCTTTCTTAATTTTGAGGGTTGGGCATTTTGTCCCAGCGATGAGTAAAAAGGAACTGGACAATCAGCAAACATAAAACCTTAATTTTCAAAGCCACATTCCTAGGTGAATGTATTTACTGCACTACTCATGAAGAGAGAAAGGTTTAAATGATACTCAATGAACACAAGTTCCATAGAGAAGGTACAAGCCCAGGGAAACTAGCAACATGTCACTGTCATCTCCATTCTTGTAGGAAGAGGTGAAGAGATCAGAAAATAAATGATGTTTCTCCAGCACTGTGCATAATTGCAAAACAACCCAGGGAGATAGCTCAATGGCATAAGCTCCTGCCTGGAAGCACCGGGTCCTGAGTTTGATCCATGGTAACGAAAAGAAAATTATAAAACAAACTATATTTTTAAAAAGTGGTCTCTCAATGCAAAATAAAACAGCTATAGTTAATTATGGGTTGAGTTGGAAGGTATAACCACACATAAAAAAATTATTTCGAACAATTTTACAGCACAGTAATTTGACTTCAGTGAAATTAACACTAAAGACAGAAGTAGAAATATTAGGCAAGTATCAGAAAACATTACTGAATAGGACTGGGGAAATAGCTCAGTGGTTTAAGGACCTATCTGGCAAGTGCAAGGAACCAAGTTTGATCCCAAGTATTGCATGCTGGGCTCCCAGAACGCTGGTGATAGCACATGTCTGTAATCCCTGCACTGGGAAGGCTGAGTCAGGAGGAACATTATGAGTCATAACTGTATAGTAAGACCCTGTATCATATAAATAAATAAGTAAATAAATACTTTTTTTAAAAAAGGAAAAAGTCTTCCCACCTGAGCTCCATTCCTGAGCCTATCCGCAGTCAGGTCTGACCCGCGCGACTGCAAGGTAGGGACCCACGGCCTGTCTCCATCTTCCGGTTCTTCCTGCCTGAGCTCCATTCCCGAGCCTATCCACCGTCTGGTCTGACCCACGTGACTGCAAGACTCCTCAACTCCAGAGCCCACAGGTCCTCACAGCAGCCAGCAGCCTGAACTGCAACTCGCAGCCAGGCACCACTGGAGGGGAACAAGCTTGGTGGATCAAGAGCAAACTCCCATAGACGCTAACAACAGAACTTCACCAAATTACAGAGATCACTGCCATACAAAATAATAACGACAAGGAGCAAGATGCAGTCGCAGGGCCCAAGCCCACTCAAATCAAACACAGGGAGATGATACCATGGAAAAAAATGGGAATCATGCGGTCAAAAACTCTAAATCTGAAGTAGACAGACAACTACAGAAACATATAGAGCAACTCAGATCAGAGATAACATCTGAAATAAAAAAAGAAATGCATGAATTAATAGAATCTGAAGTGGAAGAACAATTGCAGAAACATGGAGCAAAGCAGAACAGAAATAATCCCTGAAGAAATAAAAGACATGTCTAAATTAATAGCATCTAAAGTAGGAGAACAAATGAAGAAAGGTAAAGAGGAGAGCAGAGCAGAAATAATCTCTGAACTAAAGAGAGAAAGGATAACTATAATGAAAGACTTAAGAAATATTAAAGAAGATATTGACAAAAAAAAATAGAGGAGAATAGAAAAATGATGGATTCCATGACTGAGCAATATAAGAAAGAAATAGATCGCAAAAGGAAAGAAGGCATTATTGTGATATTGTGGCTACTGTTCAAGGCCGGTGCCCATGCACAGCGAGATAGAACAAGTGCATTCATCCAGGATTGCGGTCTTGAGAGAGAGGAGACATTCATGTAAGACCGAGGAAGTTCAATGGCCTATGGCTCCCAAGTTTAACCAGTAGAGTTTATTAGTGAACCATCATGGCCTAGTACTTCTTGTTTTAGGAATATATCATTTATTGGTTCAATTTCTTTAATAGAAATAAGCCCAGATTGCACATTTATTCTTTGCTCTCCTTGACCTTCTCCACAGCACTTGCTTGGTGTCTCAGCTGCATCGTCTGTTCACTGGTAACTTGTGTGTCTCCCTATCCTGGGAGTCCCAAGACAGAACAGAGTCAGGGTTTGATTTCCACCCTTTCCAATGATCTCTAGCCTTTCACAGACCACTGACACTCAGGGTAGTTACTGGTATGCTTGGTTTGGCATCCACCATGTACTCACTGCTTTGTATTCGGTACCCTTATTTTTTGTTCCAACTTTTGTATTATACTTTCTCTGCTTGTTTGTGGCTGTATGGATAATAATTATTCCACACTATCACTTGTCTGAGCATACCTCTCCAATTTCCCCTCCTGCTCCTTTACTTTGTTTTTATTTATTATCACAGATCTAAGGGTTTGTGATGTGCCACTAGTCCAACTCTACTTCCAAACAGCACCGTACTATTCTTCTACCCTACCTGTTGCATCATTGCATTCATTCATTTTATCTATACACAATACTACACATCTATAATTGCTCATATATTCAAATATCTTGATGCATTTTTGCATTTTAGATACACTGGCATATATGCCTCCTCCGCTTTTCTTCAAAGCAGAAGTGAGCAAGGAAAATGACCCATGCACAGCTCCACAGGCATATGGTGAACAGGGACCCTATGGAGAGTGCAGGGAGACCCCATCACTACAGGAAGGGACAGCATCATCCACAGTGTCACTTCTTGGAGACCTTGGTGAGACAGGTGTGGAGGTGGAAGGCAGTGACAGTGTGATCCAGACTTTGGCAGCCTAGGCCAATGTGCAGGTCTGAGTCTGTTCCTAACACTAAAAATATAAATGAAAAATGTTTTGTCCCACTGTGTAATCTGTCTTTTCAGCTATATGTCAGCGGGCACCCCACGATGTCTACACACTGATGAAATGACCCCCCTCGTAGTGCATCCGTATTCTCAAACAATGCATGACTATCATGATATATATATATATATATATATATATATATATATATATATGTATATATATATATCCAAGCTTATTTATAATTAAATAAGCATTCAGTCTACAGTATATTGTCTCCTACACTGCATTGCACACAGTTCTCTTAATATCAAGCACTGGTAAAGACATTAGACAAGAATAAATCAGCAAAATTTAAGAATTGCCTGACCTAGAGTTCAATAATTCTCTCACAAGGCTTGAGAGAGTCACCTATTCTTACTAAATAATATTTTTAAACTTTATTTTTGTTATGGCCAGCTCAGCCTGCCCTGGGGGTGGGGCTGGTGCAGCCTGCGGTGCTGGAGATGAACCACAGTCCCTGCAGTTACCTAAGCTTGCATAAGCAGGTGCTTTAGAGCACTGAGCTGTCTCACCGGCCCCCACTGAATAAATTTAAAAGAAGTACTTAGTAGTTCTGAGTGTAGTAAAATCAAAATGTGATGAAGAAAATAGAACTCCATCGGAGGCTGTCCTGTCCTGTAGTCCAGTAAAGCCATGGGCGATGGCAGTTGCACAGGCAAGGACAGCCTCAGGTGAAAAGCAGAGGGAAATGAGGGTGGAAAATCTCAAGCTCCTGTTTCCATAAAGTCCAGCTGTGAAGTTAACAATGTGCTATTTAGGGTTACAGACACTCTGCGGTCATGAAGAGAGGCTGTGAGCGATGGTTTCATATTCTGTCTGCCTCAAAGTTGGAGGGCTGGAGTACGGTGGAGGGGAGACAGCACAGTTCCTTCATGTCCTGTTGCTTATTTGCGGTGCTACGCACAACATGCACATCGTCACGTTACTGTTACTCTGGAAACTGAGAGCTAAGATGGAGAGCTCCTTCCTGAATGCTCAGGGATGTGGGGCGGGGTGCTGGTGGATGAAGATGGAGGTGCTGCATTGAGTGAGTGGCGGGGGACAGTCACCCTGGAAAGTTCGTGCTTCTCTGCACTAAAACCTAAAACAGTGAGACAAAGGTCCCAGAGCACCGTCTGATACACCACCCCGTTCAGCCCCAGAGCCCAATGTGCACATGCAGCACCTTCTCTTCCTTTCAGTTCTCCCATCTCTGCTCCCTCCCTCCTCACTCCAAGTACCCTGCCCTGGACATAAACCAGACAGAGTTGGCAGGAGATTGCAGCACAAACCCTAGGCTGGACTTCTCCAGGTTCCACACCAAGAGCCAGAAAGATCAGAATCTAAAAACAAAGAAAGAAGAAAGAAAGAAAGAAAGAAAGAAAAGAAAGAAAAAGCGAAAGAAAGAAAGAAAGAAAGAAGGAAGGAAGAAGAAGAAGAAGAAGAAGAAGAAGAAGAAGAAGAAGAAGAAAGAAAGAAAGAAAGAAAGAAAGAAAGAAAGAAAGAAAGAAAGAAAGAAAGAAAGAAAGAAAGAAAGAAGTGAATTCCAGTAAAGGAAAGTGCCCTCTGGCGACTTCATCTTACTGCTGGGCAGATTCAGAGGGAAATTGGTTGTCTTTTCATCTTTACAGATTCTCATGCCAGCAGGGGTGTCAGAGGCCAGTGGGCCTGACCTCCCTGAAGTTGCTGCAGTGAATCTCACCTGTCGTTTTGGGGGGCAGGCAGAGCAGAGAATGAAACGTGTGACACAAAACAGTGCTGCGCAGGCTATGGTTTCTTTGAAAGAGTAGACCTCCTTTAATTGATAAGGTGTTGTTGAATCATTCTTTGTTGTGATAGAATATAGATAACATAAACTTTGTCATCTTAGCCAGATTTAAGCATATAATTTGGTGTCATTGATTGCATTCACCACCTTGTACAACTATCACCACTACTCCCCCAAACTTTGCATCAGCCAAAAGCCAGAAGCTCTCTAATAACCAATTACTTCCCTTCCTTCCCTGAACTATTCCCCAGCAGCTCCTCATCTACTTCCTGTCTCTATGAATTTTTCTATTCGAAATAGTTTGTGTAAGGGGAATCATACAGTATCTGTCCCGCTAGGGCCCAACTTATTCAATGACATAATGTTTCAGAGTGATCTGCTTTCAGTGTGTGTCAGAATTTCATTCAGGTTTTTTGGTTGAGTAATGTAGTGGTTGATCAACTGTGTCTACTTAAGAAGTTTAGAAGTATAACTAAATGAACTCATCAATTCCACCCCTTAGGCTGTAGAGGAGCCACCACCATCAGTGGCTCATCACTTAAAGGACATAAAGGGGAAAGGAGGAAGGACAGAGATCTCCATTTTCTTCAGAGGGGCTCCAGTCTTCACAGTCAGCTTGGATATCATCTCCTAGGTCTAACACACTCTTCAGCATCTGCCTTGGATCCTTCAGCCTTTTGGTGTAGACGCATCAGTCTCTATCATAGACCCTTTGGCCTCCTGATAGGGACTTACCTGAAGCAGTGAGTGAGCTCCAGTCCTTGGGCTGGATCCTTCAGTCTCCAGTGTGCAGACGACCTCTGCATGCTTCCTCATCCAACTCTGTGGCTGACCATCATAACCCAATCTTGTAATTTCTTATACATTTGTGCACCTTACGTTATATCTGATGCTTTAGTAAAACCCTGACTGTTGTAATATTCTACCAACTTTGTATACCACTTTATATTTACCTATCCATCTTTTGACCAATATGTGGGCTGCTTCTACCTTTTCTTTTCTTTTATGTATTTAGGACAGGTCTATAGGGTCTACAGGGTCTCACTAAACAGACCAGACTCATAGAAATTCTCCTGTTTTCAGTCTCCCAAGCACTGGAATTACAGGTGTGCACCACTACGCCCAGTCTCAGCTGCCATCTCATCGAGCCCTGGGAGGCAGGGCCAGCACAGCAGTCCAGGGATAGAACCCCAGCCATTGTGCTTTGCCTAAACAGGCACTGTAGTCTACTGAGCTATCTGGCCAGCTCCCTACCTTTTTTTGGGGGGGAGGGGCAAGTCTCTACAGGATGTTCAGGGTCTCAGTACTAGATTGGACTTACAGTGATCAGTCTATCCACAGCCTCCTAAGAACTGGGATTACAGACATGCACCACTACACCCAGTCTCAATTGACATCTCAGCACACCCCAGGGGTGGGGCTGGCACTGCAGGCCCTGGGGATTAAACCCTGGACCTCTACACCTGCTTGCATGTGCTTTAATCCTCTGAATTATTTGGCCAACCTCCTACCTTTTAGATAACTGGTAATAATGCCACAGAGAAAATGGAATTCAATCCTCTGATTTTCTACTTCATCTTAAGTTAGTTTACTTGATTTCATGTTTCTAGAAATTTCGCCATTTCATCTACTGTGACTATTAATCTTGCTATGTCAATTTCAATGGATTAAGAAACACTGAGTAGATTGATAAAGTGCATACCTGGGTTGTCTGGGTGCACCATGGAGTAGAGGCCCGTGGCCCCCCACCTGTTCCTCTGGGGCACTGCCTGCAGCTCTACTCCCTTATTACCTAGAACTAAGCAGCTTTGCTCCACCATGCCCTTCTGCCCTGATGTTCCCACTTTGGAGCCAGATGACTGTCGATTGGCTATTGCATCTCCCCAAACATGCTACTTCGAACTTCTCTTCCTTTAAATTGAGACTGTCTGATGTATCATGTCCAAGCAACAGAAGAACTGATTGACACCCTTTTTTTAAAAAAAAATTATTTATCTACTTCATTTATTATTATCATCCTTCTACTAGATTTGGCTTTAGTTTCCTCTGCTTTTTCTTTTTCTTCAAGGTATAGTGATACCAATTTGTCTTCCCTTTCTTCCTTCCTTCTTTTCCTTTCTTTCTTTCTTTCTTTCTTTCTTTCTTTCTTTCTTTCTTTCTTTCTTTCTTTCTTTCTTTTTTTCTTTCTTTCTTTCCTTCTTTCTTTCTTTTCTTTCTTTCCTTTCTTCCTTCCTTCCTTCCTCATGCCTGGTAATCATGTGTTCTACATGGAGCTATATTTCCAGCCCCATTCTCTTTTTAATATAGACATTTACAGCTACAGATGTCCTTCTGAGCACTGACTTTATGATGTCCCACAATTTTTGTCATGTTGTGTTATTTGCATGTGTCTCTAAATATTTTCTAATTTCCTTCATGTTACCTTCTTTGGTCTGTAGGTTGTTTAATAGCATGTTGTTTAATTTCTACATATTTGTGACTTTTCCAGTTGTCCTTCTGTTATTGATTTCTAGCTTCATTCCATTGTGGTTGGAGAAAGTACTTTGTATGATTTCAGTGTTTTAAAATTTATGAAGGCTTCTTTGCAGCCTAACATGTGATCCATTTTAGAGAATGTTCCCTGTGTATTTGAGGGAAAAGGACATGTGTTCGTGCAGTCGAACAAAGGGCTTTCTGTGAGCCTGTGACTGCTAAGTGGTTTCTACTGTCAGGCACATCCTTTCTTTTGTCCTTGAACTTCTGTCTATTACTGAAAGTGGGGCACTGAAATCCGCAGTTCCTTCTGCACAGCTGTTATTCCTCTCTGTTATTTTCGTGTCAGCTTCATGTATGGGGGTGGGGTCTGGTGTTTATTGTATCTATTTTTTTTTTGTTTTTGTGAAGCAATTCTTTTTCCAATATAGAATTTATTTTTGTCTCTTGTAAGATTTTTGGATGCAAAGTCTATCTTTGTGTACATTAGTATAGCTATTAGCTCTCTTGGGTTGCTCTTTGCATGAGCTAGCATTTCCACCCTTTAACTTGTTTGTATTGGGTCTAAAATGAGTTTTTGTGGACAGAAAATATTTGTTTCACTTTTGAAAAAGCTGCTCTGGTAATCTCTTTCTTTCAACTGGAGACTCAATCCTTCTCATTTGCTAGCAAGGAAGATGGGCACTTGTTTTGATTCTCAGTCTCTCCTGCCTCAGTTGGCTGTAGTTAGTTCTGTAGTAACCAGGCTTTGGGGTTGCACTTTTTCTTGTGTGGGATCTGTAGATAGTTATCTTTTTGTTACCATGGAGACTACCTTTAATACCCTTAATCTATTGCAGTCTACTTTGGGTTGATGCCAATCTACCTTTGATTCCATGTCATGCACCTCCTGGTCCTCTCTTTTCATATTACTGCTCTACATAATATCTTTATATGATGCATATCCTGTGGATTTATATCTCTGTGCAGTTGTATTTATACCTGGAAGAAATACAAAGCTTTAAAGAACTGCCAGTCAAATAATAATAACAATAGCAGTAGCAGTAGCAGTAGCAGTAGTAGTAATGGCAGCAGCATCTCTAGTTACAGCCCCTTCACTGAGATCTCCATTTCTCCCCAAGCTTTGGGTTTCTGTCCAGTGCCTTTCACCTCAGCCTGATAGAGACCCCACTGATGTCACCTGCAAGACTCGCCCATAACCAGCCTGGGCTTTGGGTGATCTTGGATAGCTTAATTACTCCCTTGATATTATGCTGGAGATAGAGGAAAGACAGACAAACCTGGCAGAGCTGCCCTTGTGTTCTCAGGCCATGTCTCTATGCAGTTCTCTCTCTCTCTCTCTCTCTCTCTCTCTCTCTCTCTCTCTCTCATTCACTCTCTCCCCCCCCCATTGTGAACCTCTGACCAGCTCCCAGGGTGCCAGCAGGTGCCAAGAGGGGCTGATGAGTGCCTACTGGCTTTCCATGTGCTTCAGGAAAAGGAGGAGGTTTTGTCCACTCTTATCAGTCTATTTCAGTGACTCCACAGGAAAGTGGATTCCAATCAGATGTTTCATGCATTTATATGTAGGTTCTCTGTGTTATTTTGTGTTGTTGCTTTCTTGTTGGTTGGTTTTTGTTATTTGTGTTTTGGGTATTAGAGATTGAACCCAGAGGCTTCCCACTGAACTGCATCCTCAGATGTTTTTTATGTAGTTTCAACTTTGAGACAAGGTCTCCCTAATTTGCTAAATTGCCCAGGCTAAGTTAAGACTTTCAGTCCTGTTGTCTCAGCCCAGCAGAGTGCAGCGTTTTCAGGCTTGAGCCACCACCCTGATTCTCTGCACATTTTTTAGAAAAATGTACTTTTGACTCCAAGGAAATTAGTTCCTAGCATTTTGTTTACTTCTCCTGTACTTGGAAGTTTCACAAAAATTTGATATTATCTGGTATTAAATGCCACAACATAAAAATAATTTCCATATGAAGATTTCACTTTTGACTTAGACACAGAATTTGAGAAGAGAGAGGAATTTGTGTAGCTCCAACACTGAGCCAGCCCCATCCCATGCGCTCTTACTGCTACCCTCTCATCCCTGCCACCTTGTAGGAGAAACTCATACAGCTCTAAATGTCACTGCAGGCTTGCTGGCCAGTTACTTTCCAGGTATAGCATCACTTCCTCGTAAAGTGTCAATTCGCCCTTTGAGATCTGTGGGCTAATTATTTCCATGTCTGTCATATTTTTATTCTTCATACAAAGCGTGTGGCACCAGCTGGGAAGGACTGTGGCCAATTCTCTCCTTATAGGACAATGTGTAGCTGCATGATCCAAAGCCCTTGAAAGCCAGCTCTCACTGGGGCTCCTCATTGCCAAGACATGGTTCAGAGTCAAAGAACAATAATCCAAACATTTTTCAATAAATGAAACTTAATCTGAGCAATTCAGTTTCTACAAAGGCTCTTAATAAAATCAAATTACAGATTGTCCCATCTCTGCCATGTTTAAAATTGTGTCCTTGGAAGGCTGCTATCCCCTCAAATTTCACTTCTTCCTTAAATCCATTCCCTCTTAAAACATTTCTCTAAGACTCAGAAGAGAACTATTGAGGACCATTGAGTAAGCGCCAACTCCTCACTCCCTGATTTGCATCAATCTCTCTGAAAATGTCTCTTGCAATGAATGAATTCTGTCTCACTGGTTCCCAAGGACCCAGTGAGAACCCAAGTCACCCATGGAAGTCAGCGCAAGGGGACACATAGGCAGATGTCAGCACACATCCTCCAGGACACTGTCCCTGTGCATCCATCCTGGCCCTGCTCCTGAGCCCATGATATCTTTGGCGTCTCCAGGTCCATCTTCCAAGGACAGCCCTGGAACCTGGCCATGTGTATGTGACCCTCAGGAATCACATGCAGCTGCAGACTTCTATGCTTTTGTTTTGCTTGCTCTTTCTGAGAGCCACACAGCAATTCCTTCTTCTGACATAGCATACTTGCACCTTCAGGATCGATTTTTGTTTTTGTGCTGCTGGGTAAGAGGTCCACCACTGAGCTACATGCCAGCCCCACACTAAACCTCATTCTTTGCCAGAATATAGACAGAGAAGTTCTTGACTGTGTCTTGTTAAGGCTGCTGCCTTGAAACATCTTTCAGTCCATGCACTATCAAAGCTTTGATGGAACAGGAAACTGAGCTCTCTTCTGGACACTTCCTCTTTTTTATTTTTCTATTTTTTATGCATCTGGTACAGGGTCTCACTATGCAGTTTGAACTCATAGTGATCCTCTTGTTTTCAGCCTTTCCAGCACTGGGATTACACCCGGACTCAGTTGTTGGCTCAGCGTGCCCCCGGGGCAGGGCTGGCATAGGATGTGGGACCAGGAATCAAACCCTGATCCTTGCACTTGCCAAAGCAGGCATTTAGTTCACTGAGCTATCCTGCCAGCACTAATTCTGCACACTTTCTAGGAAATTTCTGTAATGGTACAAGACTGATGAGCACTGGATAAAAATGACACTAGAGGAATAAATCTGTGGAGCTGGGTGTGCACCTCTCCCACCCTGTCTTAGAGACCTTGGCACACGAGGTCCCCTGCAGGACTTAATCACAGGGCAATGTCATTAGAACTACACTACTTTTACACTGCTAATGTAACCTTTCCTTTGTAATTTACTAGGTTCATACTGCACAAGAAGGGAATTTCCTCCTCTCTCAGCACTTCTTGACCTAAGTGTGAGCCCAGCTGCATTGTCTTCCTATTGTTACGTGCTGTGGCTAAGACAAAGACTAGATACAGTGGGCACAAGTCACTGTCCTGGCTCCATAGTCCTCCAGAGTAGATAGCACCCCATGCTACTTGACAGCCAGCAACCTGAAGATTTCAAGAAAGTGGGCCCAGACCAAGCACTCACACATAACTTCACCAAAGTATTTCCTCGGGGTTCCTCCTTTCACTGCCTCCTTGCCCTTCAAAGGTAAAAAGTGCTTCCAAGCCCACCTATCTCACACCCAACCCCTAGGACAGAGATCCCATTCCTGGAATGGAGACCCTACTGGAGCAGAGACAAGAGCAGGATTCCTGGGTCCCTGGGAACCCAATCCCCACCTTGTCCTGAACCACAGTTTCCATGCTGAGAAGGCAGACCGAGAAGGCTATAGCTATGACAAAGGCTCTGCCTTAAAAGCAAGAATAACCAAAGAAAGGGGAACATGTGTCTACCCCTGCTCTAAGCACCAAAGCAGAGATTTTTTCTAGGGGTGAGAGAGGTGTGGAAGACACATTAGATCAAAGATCTCAGCTCTCCTCAAAGCAGCCAAATGTAGCAGCCAAATAGCTCAGCAGATTAAAGCACTTGCAAGCAGGCCCAGGGGATGGGGGTTTGAGCCCAGAGCCTGCCATGCCAGCCTTGACCCCAGGACACACTGAGACAGCAATTGAGACTGGATGTGGTGGTGCACACCTGTAATCCCAGCTCTTGGGAGGCTATAAACAGGCGGATCACTATGAGCCCAATCTAGTAATGAGACCCTGAACACCCTGTAGACCCTTCTTTAAAATACAAAAAAAAAAAAAAGCAACTGAATGGGGGAACTAAGTGGAGATTATGGTAGGGACCATAGAAGAACAAGATCAGCCAGGCACAAACTAGTTTACCAAGGAAACTAAGGAGACAGGCAGCTTAGAGGAAGCCCAAAGTCACAGATGATAATGACTCTAATTGGGCCCTAATATCTAGATCATTTGTATCCTATTACTTGGTAAAAACAGTACAAAAATAAGCCTGTACCACATGAAAGGCACCAGAAGGCAGAAAGCTAAACAGAGTGGGAAGCCCAAGGGAGAGCTCCAGTTGGCCTCCATCACCTCTAAATGCCAGGGTGTGCCAGGAACAACCTGAGAGGCATCACACTGGGTGGAGGATGAACCTGTGCACAGATGAGTAACGAGGACAGAGTGGAGGGAGCTGTCCACATCCAGATGGCACCAAGGTCAAAGTCAGCCCAGCAATTAAGGAGGAAACAATGAGGAAGGAGGGGACATTTTCCAACCCATCCTGAGACACTGTCACCCTGACACCAAACCCTAACCTGCCCTGAAGTACAGGTTCCTTCATGCTAGAAGAAGCAAACTGAGAAAGTCATAGGTATTATCCAGGCCCTGTCTGAAAAATAGGAGCCCATCAGTGAGAGGGGATAGCAAAAGACATTACAAGGAAAAGAATGATTAGACAAACACAAATTTCCTCATAAACAAAGCACAGAACTCTTGAAAGATATTATCAAATTAAAATCCAAGAACCACATGCAAGATCGCACACCATGAGTGGGGCAGTTTGGTCAAGAAGGCAAGATGGCAAGAAGGCAAGTATCCAAAAATTAATGTGAAACCTATTAGGAGGGTGGAAGCAGAAACCCACACAACTCAACAAACAGATAAAAAAGCAGTTGGCAATATTCAA
>PVKN010016446.1:0-17892 GCA_004027915.1 Capromys pilorides | reverse complement strand
GCAGCTATCTCCCCATCTTTTATTATCTATCTTTTATGGGTTTCTCATAAAGGGAAACTATGCCTTATTTAAGCTTGTGTGTCTATTTCCTTTCTTCAACATTATTATCTTAAAGTGCATCCATTTTCCTACAAATGACTCTAATTTATTCTTTTTTTTAAGGGAGAAGAGTATTCCCTTCTGTATAAATGCCCCCTTTCTCGATGCATTCATCTGTTGGTGAACTTTTAAGGGATGGCTACTATGAGTTTTGCTGATATAAAAATGGGTATGCATGGATCACTATAATATGATTTTTTTTAAACACTTTGGAGAGGATATCTAGAAGGAGACTATCTGGGTCAAATGAAATTTCTTTTTTCTTTTTCTAGCTTTTTGAGGAATTTTCTTAGCAGTTATACTAGTTTATTTTTTAAAGTTTTGTAAAACTTTATTTATGTTATGGCCGATCAGCCTGCCCTGGGAGTGGGGCTGGCATAGCATGTGGTGCCAGGGATTGAACTGTGGTCCCTGCGGTTGCCTAAGCTTGCCTAAGTAGGCATTTTAGATTGCTGAGCTATCTCACTGGCCCCACTAGTTTACATTTCAACCAACAAAGTTCCTTTTCTCTTGCAGGCTTCTTGGCATTTGTTATTATTTAGTTTCTTGATGGTCATTCTTTCTGGAGTGAAATGGAATTTCAATGTTCTAGTTTGCATATCTCTAGTGATGTTAAACGGTTTTTCCATGTATTTTTTGACTACCTGTACTTCTTTTGAGATGTGTCTATTTTAGTTGTCCAGTTTTTATTTTTGGGGGAGGATCTAATTATTTTGAGTTCTTTATATATTTTAGACACTAATCTGCCTGAGGTGCAACTAGTAAACTTTTTCCCATTGTGTACATTGTCTCCTCGCTCTGCTATCAGCTATCAGCTTCAGGGCTGTATACCAAGCAGTTCTGGGCTAACAAGGTCGTGAAACTCTTGAGACAATCTTATGGGATCAGCAGTCCCTGTAGCAGTGGCTGAATCCTACAAACCTCTTTGTACTGGTGCAAACTCCAAACCTGTTCTTTCCTTTTTTCAGCTTTCCAGGTCTTGGACTTATAAAAGGGTTTTGTACAGTGACCATTGTCGAGGTTCATATTTTCTGATGAACTCATGACAAAATTCCACTTGTCCTCTATTAAAATGAATAATTTGGCCACAAATAGACTTGATATGGTAACTCGTAAAGTCTAATTGTTAATTGTTTACTACCTCTCTTTTGGACTCCATGTCTTCCTCTTTAAACCTCACCCAACTCTCAGATTCTGCATCCTTTGTTCAATATTACTTGAATTTTTCCTAGGAGACAGGGATACAGATTGCTCTAAATTGTTAAGCTATGGTTTCTTAATTCATTTGTGCTGCTGTAATAAATACCACAGACTTATAAAGAACAGAAATTCATTTCCTTCAGTTCTGGAGGCTGGAAAGTTCTGAATCATGCTTCAGTAGTGAGTGTCTGGTGGGAGCCCGGCTTCTGGTCCACAGATTCCCTTTAACTGCATCCTTCATGGCTAGAAGAAACAAGCGGTTTTTCTGGGGCCTCTTTGGTATGGATAGTAATCTATTCATAATGGCTCCATTCTCACAATCACCTTCCAAAGGCCTCACTTACTTGTACAACATCTTGGGGACTAATTTTTGTGTTCTGGGAAACGCAAAAATTTAGACTAGAACAATGGAGCAAGGGCTTCCCAGGGTCCCATGCCCTTGCTTTATTGGATTGCCTTGCAGAGAATTCTGAGAAAGTGTCACTGTCAGACAGTGCTTGGCCTGGGGACCAGGAGTTAGAGAAGCCGTGTTAACTGCTTGGTTCCCTTTGCCATTTGAGTTTGCAATCACTGGCTGTCTCAGTGGCTGTGGGTAAGGGAGGGCTAGTTCTGAGGCTGAGTTTGGGAGGGACTGACATCACACGGAGGTTCAGACAAGGATAATTGTTGAGCCTATTCTTTTCAGCAGTTTCTGTTCTCCCAGGTGGAAAGATGGGGCTTATTTGGTGCATTTGTATGTGTTTCCTCAGGAGCAATTTCTGTTACTCGGTGGTGAGAAACTGGTCTTATTTCTGTATCAAAAAGAACAAAGCTACATTATGGACCCAAATGCAACTGGTTCATGACTTCTGAAGGTATATAACCTTTACAAATACTGTCTCAAAATAAGGATAGGAATTTATTCTCTCTCATTAGGGATTCCTTGGAAAAGTCTGAAATTCCCTAGTGGAGGTGTTCTTTGGCCTCTCAGCCACTTCCTTATTTGGTGAGCAAGCCTGTTGGTGTCCTGACTGGAGTGCCCTCGATATTGGCTTGACAACCTGCTTCCCACCCTACCTATTTCCTGTCATTCTTCCTCTTTTCTGACTCTCTGTTATTTCAGATTTTTATCTTGGCTTCTAACTCTAGTCTCATATGTACTGGATCCATTTAAAAATCTCAGTCAGATGAACTTAGCTGCCTTTCCCCTGACTTTTGGGCAAAACAAAATAACAACAGCAAAAAGGATAAAAATCACACAGGACTCAATTCCTTGGGTGCTGCTCATCCATTTTTGCTAGTGGCCTTCCTGTGGTGCGTCTTCTTTTCCTCCATGTTTGAAGGGTCTTCACATAGCTATTTTAAATGGCTGGTTTACAGTCTTTCTGTTCCAGAATGTTATTTCCAGTTTGCAGACATAGCTTGTCTTACAACTGAGATGTTGCCGCTGTGCTAACTTATTCAACGTAAACAATAAGATTTTTGTTTTCTTCAGATGTTTCAAAACCTGAGAATTAAATTTCTAGAAATGCCAGACCACTGCATTTCATGTTGACTAATTTGTTACGTGGGCTGGTTTCCCACTGAAAAGTAAGCTGGAAGTTTTGCTTTTCTTAACAAATTGAAAGCAATATGATTCTTTGCTAGCTGCTTGGTGTTACTTTCTTAGCACAGTAGTACCTTGGTTCACAAAATTGACTCCATTGTACTCTAGTAAGATCCCACCAATCTGTCTCTCAAACTAAACTTTGAGCTAAACTTTCAAGTTTTTAGCAGGATGCACTTAAACAAATTCACTCAGCTTTGGGAAACAGATCTTTTTCTGGGCAAGGCAGATGGGCTGCATTCCTGGGTTTCCATGTTCAGTGGGAAAAGTTCATGAATGTAAGAGGATGCCTTTCTGAAGCTATCTGTGAAATGAAGGGATAATTACTCCTATGTGATTCAAACCTGGGCATCATCCAGATTCCCCAATTAACTACGAGAACAGTGCCCACATTGTGTCTCAGGTTTACCTTGGGTTGCCCAAGAAAACTTTCTTTTCTGACTACTGTGAAGTTTAGAAAATAGGCGCCTTCAAATTCTTCTCCTGGGACTTGAAGCACAGAGGCCCATAGGACTTCAAAGAAGCTAAGAGAAGAGCAACTGGTGTGAGCATTTCATTTCCAGGGGACAAAATGGGAACTATGATATAATTTTACAGCATTTTCTTAGAAAAAAATCATAAATGATAGATAAGTAACAGGGAGGTAGACATTTTGTTGGTGGGAAGGATGTCTTAGGGCTGGAAGGAGGGGAGAGAAGGGAGACTAAAGGGGAATAAAAAGGATTAACATGTGCCATAGATGTGGACAAACTTCGTACCATGGATTTTTTTTTTCTGGTACTCAGAATTGAACTCAGGACCTTGTGCTTGCCGGAAAGGAGCTTGTGCTGCTGAACTATATTCCAGGTCCCCACAGTAGATGTATTCATTACATATCACATACATGGACTAATGAAAAATTTTAAAAACAAAATCACAAATTCATGTATTAGAGAGGTGCTTGGTTGTAAATAGTCTTTTAGCTATGAAGGGTGGTGGGGGTTACAATATTTCCTTCTTTTTTTTATTTTTGTAGAGCTGGGGATCTAACCCAGGGCCTTGTGTAATATTTCTTTCTTTTCATTGTTTATGTAACCTTTTTCAGGATGGCTTTTATATTTGAAGGCACATGACTATGGTTAGAGTTACAATGAAAATGTCACAAAGTAATATTCTTTCTGACTGCTCTATAATCTATGAAAACTCTAGACTCAGATGCTTCCTATATAACTTTTTTTCTTTTTTTTTGTCTTTTTGAGACAGGGTTTCACTATGCCTCTTCCTATATAACTTTGAGGGCATGGTTTCACATGTTCTTCTTGGGCATTACGAACCTTCCATGTGTATTTAAGGTTGCTTTCTGAGCTACTTGTTTCAGGGATTAGCTTAACACCTACAATGACAGACTTAGAATTTCATGAAAGTCAAATAAAAGGGTCAAATAAAGCAAGACATGGGACCATACAAAGCCCTTATGCTTTGTTGTCATATCTATGTTTCTGTTTCTTTCACCCCAAATTCACATGTTGAAATCTTTTAAACATTTGTAATTTACATTTTTAGTTTGAGATAAGGGCTCACTAAATCCCTAAATTGCCCAGAATGGGCTGGAACTTGTGAGCCTCCTGCCTCTGCCTCCAGAGTGCCAAGGTTAAAGTTATGTACCATCATGGCTAACCCATATGTAGAAAACTTAACCCTCAAGGTGCTGGTATTAGTAGACTTGGCCTTGGGGAAATGAGCTGGCCATGAGGGTGGAACTCTTATGAATGGGATTAGAGCCCTTAAAAAAGGATAGCAAGGGAACTCCCTGCTTCCTCCATCATGGAGGACACAGCAAGAAGGAGCACCCTGTGCCCAGAAAATAGGTCCTTGCAAAGTACCAAATATTCAACCACCCTGACTTCAGATATCCCAGTCTCCAGAATGGTGAGAAATACATTTCTGTTGTTCATAGCCTTCCCAACCTGCGATTCTTTGTCTGTAGGGGACCATGGTCTGGTTTCACAAGGTGAGAAGCTCATGTCTAGAGGCCTCTGCACCCTGATTCTGAGGCCATTGGTGTGCTGGTGCCTGATGTTCAGCTCCCTGCCAAGGCGGCTCTACCACCCTGGTGCCTGCAGAAGGAATCATGGTCTCTGTGAAGCTCACACCAAGATGCTGGGTCATGTGCTCACCTCTGCCCCAGTGTGGCTTCGCTTTGTGCTCTCAAAGCCCCATAGAATCTCTTTTCCATGAATCCATCTTAGCAGAAAGTGTGAGGGTCAGAAGTATTCCTGTGGACTGGGAGGACAGAATGAGCAACAGGCACGCTTCACTCAGATACCTCCTTCCGGTCTTCCCTGGGCTTGTTATCATGGAAGGGGCCTGACATCAAATAACCATGGCACTTTCCCTGTGCACATCCCTGTTGTCAGACCTGTTCAGGTGTGCCCAATGTTCCTGACATGCTTGATTCTCAAGGAAAGTGCAACTACATTTACATAGCTATGTGCACCTGACTGGAGGGCACAAATGTCAACTCAGGATTTTGCAAATCTTTCCAACACACTGGTCAGAATGAAATCTTGTCCTCATATAGGCAAAGACAATATCTACTTATCATCTATCTGTCTGTCTGTCTATCTATCTATCTATCTATCTATCCATCTATCTCTCTCTCTCTCTCTCTATCTATCTATCATCTATCTATCTATCTATCTATCATGTATTTATAAGTATAGATAGATAGGTAGTAGTGGTGGTGGTAGTAAGAATTCTAGAGCATATTCGAGCACCTTTTCTTTTTTTTTGAAACAGTATCTTGCTATTTAGTTCCGGTTGTCCTCAAACCCAAAATCTTCCTGCATTGGCTTCCTCTGTGATGGTATTTTAGATGTGTGCCAACAGCCACAGCTTAGTATTTCTTTTGTAGAAAGACTCACTGATTTGTGATTCTAGTCTAGATCTTCCCATATGCTCTTGACGCTCATTATCCCTTGAAAATAGCCCTCCTCTAAGTGATAGTTCCATCAACAGATCCAGATCCTGAATAAAGTAATCCTTGCATCCTCTGGCAGCACAGCCAACAACTTTCAAATTAAATATTAAACCTCTTGCAACTCTAATGTTAGTGATGAGGCATAAAAGAATGACTATAATGAGACATGTGTTTTCCATTAGAAAAATGTACTAGAAAATGCTGTCCAGTAATAGAAGCACATTACTAATACTGTTTATTGCAACAGGAAGTGAAAATTTCCATTACATTTCTTATGTAATGAACCCATAGAAATTTTCTTTCTTTCTTTCTTTCTTTCTTTCTTTCTTTCTTTCTTTCTTTCTTTCTTTCCTCTTTTTTTTTTTTTTGTGGGACCGGGGTTCGAACTCATGACCTTGCACTTGCCAGGCAGGCACTTGTGCCATGGAGCTATCTCCCAAGCCCCAGAAATTTTTTTCTATGATTTACTAATTCTCCAGTAGCCAAAAAGAGTAGATTTTAATTTGGTCGCATGTAGAATAGAGTTTTCTTTATTTTTTTCTTCTTCTTTTTTCTTAAGACATCACAAATAGGATTTTATTTATCAATATTAAAAATCTGGATTGCAAACAGTCTTAGACTGGTGGTTCATATCCATCAGCTCATTCAACTTTAGCTCCAGTTTCATGCCCAGTAGCTTTTCCAGAGCCCATACTGTCACCATGCAGCCCTGTGAGTTTTCCTAATCAAGCCTGGGCTCCTTCAACATTTTTATTTTTCTTATGAAGAATCCACAAAGAGGATAAATAAATGGCAAGGCTTTCTTATATCTTTCTCAATGCTGTCTGGAATCAACTTATCAACCATTTCTTTCAAGTCAGCTGTCTGCTCCTCTTGGGTCATGATTTCCATCATCTTCTTCCAGATTTAGTGGACCAGACGATACTGGGCATAAGTCTTCTATATCTGATCATTGCTTTTTTTTTTTTTTAAACCAGCACAGATCAAATGAAGCAAATAACCACTGGTAATCTTGACATGAACGTGAGTGTTGATCATGGTCTGACATTTTTTTCTTCGGGTTTTGTCTGTTTATTGATTTCTGCCTAATTACTCCAAAAAGTACTCAAGATAGGGGGAGGGCCTCAACATCACCCATTCTCCTAGATGAGAAGCATTTCTGGACATTGACGCAGTAAGGCACAGTGACCAAATCTGGAGAAGATACATCCCTGCAAGTGTGATCTAGGGGGAGTGACTCCATAGCTGCTGCTGAGCTCATCAGGTAATGGTGCAAGAGAAGCTTCCCCAGCCTGCGGGAAGCAAGCTGCATCTGCACATTGTGAAATATCTCCAGGTTCCTCTGCTAGAGGACGATGTTTCTGGCTGTGGCTCATCAGCCTGCTCCCCAGCAGGTCACAGATCATCACCACCCTGACTAGCCTAGGAGACTTTAGTCAGAGCAGGTCATGCAGTGACCAGGGCTGAGGCAGCTGGCCATGGCAGTCCCCTTTGAAGTTCTGTGTCATAGCATAGCCTAGAGGAGATAGACATAAGACCAGGGCCCCACAAGGGGAGGTCCAGATAGCCAGGGTGGGGGCAACAAACTGAAACAAAGAGGTAGAGACACGATCTCCTTCAAAGATGAGGCCAGAGCCCACCTTCTGGAGACTCTGAGCCAGAGGCTAAGATAGCTGACAGCATCACCCAGGGCCTATCCTGGCAAAAGGTTATGAGCTACCATAAATAAGCACTTTGCCAAGAAGACCCTGTTCAGAATGCTGTATAAGTGTTTAAGATTCCAATGTCAAGCTGTGAAGGCCAGGATGTAGTCACTGTGTATCTGTTGGGGGTGTGTGTGGGCTGCCCAGCGACTGCCCCTGGGAGGCAGAAGTCTCTTTGTCTTTATGGATAAACTTCAATGAGTTGCTAAATATTCAAAATCGAGATTGTCCCTGGCTTGGGGCCATCATTCAGGAACTCATGGTCCAGCCCATTGCCACATCTGCCGCAGGACACCTTCAGGACTGCAGCTTGGCTGTGCTCTGGACATCTGGCCACACTATCACTGTGGAAAGTATCTGTGAATGCTGGCCACAGAGAGGAGTGTGCATACTTGAAGCGGCTAGAGAATAGCTCATAGCCACACTTGGCACACACACAGATACCTGGTTCAAGGTCATTCTGGAAAACTTCGCTCTTGAAGGAGCTGCAGAACAGCATAGTACCACCTGGACAGATTCGAGGTCACTCATGGTCTGGCTTTGGATCATGGAACACATTTGTCACAGGTGAAATCCATGCCATGGAAGATAGTCAGGCAGTTTTTGTCCTGAACATCCTTACTAATCAGCTTGAATTTTCTAAAGGCAGTTTTTCATTCTGCAGATCAGCCAGGTTCACTTCAAACACATAACTTTTGAGCTCATTGGATGCAATTTTGGTTACTTGAGTTCTGGTGATGAGTGCTTTTTTCAACATTTCTAATGTTACACACAGCTGGTGCCTTCACATCATACCAGTCTGTTTTAGAGAATGCTTGAACCACTTTCTTCTTGACCCCCTTTGTGCTTCCTTTTATAGGGCGCTTGTACTTCCCTACAACTATGATGCTGCCCAGAGAGCCAAAAGGACTAGAATATATTTGTCTAAAAATAAGTATAACTGGAGAGCATGTTATTTTGTCAGTTTGGTACAGGTACATAAGCTTTCTCCTTTAATACAGAAGAAGAATAAGAAAATTAACAAAACCCTGATTGAACAGAAAATATTTCAAGGAGTGAACAAGTAGGATCCCATCTTATTAAGAAACTTCTGTGTAGCAAAAGAAACCACCAACAGGATAAAGACACAACCCGTAGAGTAGGAAATTACTTTTTGCCAACTGTTTCTCAGACAGGACTGGTATCTAGACTGTATAAAGAATTCAAAAAAGCCAAACTTCCCTCCAATTTAAAGACCCAGTCCAAAAATGGACATCAGAAGTGATAGATACTTTTCAGATGAAGTGTAGACAGAAGAAAAAAAATAAAAAATAAAAATAAATATTCAGCATTGATTGAAAGGTGCAAACTAAAACAATGCTGAGGTTCCATCTTACTCCAGAAAGAATGGCTATCATCAAGAAATCAACCAATAAGGGCCGGCAGTATAGCTCAGCAGACTAAGCGTTTGCTTAGGTAAGTGCAGGTGCGAGGGTTCTGTCCCCGGCCCCACCTGCTGCATGGGCCCCGCCCTCGGGCATGCTGAGCTGGCAATGGAGTCCAGGTGTGGTGGCGAGTGCCTATAATGCCAGCACTAGGGAGGCAGACGTCAGGAGGATCACTACCAATCTAGGCTGTGTAGTGAGACCCTGCATGAAAGAAAAAAAAAGAAAAAAGAAAAAAACCTTAAAAAAAAAAAAAAAAAAGAAATCAACCAATAATAGAGGCTGACAGGAATGTGGGGGAAAAGGAACCTTTTTCCACTACTGATGGGAGTGTAGACTGGTGGAAATCAGTGTGTATATTTCCACTATGGAAATCAGTGTGGAGATTCTTCATAGGATTAGAAGTCAAATTTGAGGTCTGGGGAAATAGCTCAGTGGTCCTAGTGCCTGCCTGGCAAGCGCAAGGACCCAGGTTTGATCCCTGGTTCCACATGCTGTGCTGGCTTGAGCTGAACTGGTCACCGAAAATGGGCATGGTGGTACACGCCTGTAACCCCAGTGCTGGGGAGGCTGAGACAGGAGGATCACTATGAGTCTGAGCTGTATAGCGAGATCCTGTAACAAACAAACAAATCAATCAATAAATAATATTTTAGTGCAGTGATACATGAAAAAGTGTGTGTCCCTGGGTGTGGGTGCATACTTATATACTATGTGGGTTTCCTGTGGTGGAACCCCTTCCCCTCTGTCTCCTTTGTACTTGGCTGCACACCAGGGGAATGGCAGTTAGCTGTACCTGGCGTGCCCGGCAGAGCCTTGCTGCTTCTCAGCTCTCTTCTTCCCCACTTGCTTGTTCTTTCTAGCAAGTGTTTTAACTCTTTTCATCCAGGATTTGCCAGAAACCTCATGCTGGCTCTCATTTTATTATTTCTCTGCCTATCTATCTACCCTCTGTTCCTACAATACCTGAGATAATCAACTTTAAAAAGAAATTAAGGTTTACTTTGGCTGATAGTTTTGTTAGTTTCTGTTCATGGTCGGCCTTGCTGCTGTTAGGCCTGTGATGCGGCAACACATCATGGCAGGGGCATATGATGGAAGAAGACCATGATATCTAGGAGTGAATACAAAAGAAGGTCCCACAATCCCCTTGGAGACAATGTCCTGCTGACCTACTTCCTCCCATCAGGCCCTACCTCTCATAGGCTTCATTACCTACGAGTAGTGCCTTTGGTAATGGGTGCTAAGTCTTGAAAATCCACACGATAGCAGCTCAGAGCATGTCATAGTATTTAAAAGGAAAAGCAGGACCCAGTCATGAATGCTCCTTAAGAGGGCAGATGAGATGAAAGATAAATCTATTTTCTGACCATTGTTTAGGTCAGTTGAAGGTCAGTCTCTGAGACATGCTCGTGCTTGGATATAAGTGTGGAGGGGAGGCCTCTACATAGCAGATGTATACCACATTTCTGTGACTGGATGCCAAGGGTGCCATGATGGACCTAATGGACCTAACCCTGTCGGAAGATTTGGCTTAGTCTGGAGTTAAGTGATCACTGAAGAAAGTTTTGCTTCATTAGAATCTGTGAATTAACCGTTTACTTAAATGAATAGTTAAGCATCAACCTACCACTTTCAGACCTTGTACAATAACCCAAGGGGCTCTTGCATGTTTTTTACAGAAGCACAAGCCATTCTATGAGGTTTAAAGTATCCGGTATGTACTGTAAGACACATAGAGCAAGACAGAAAGTGTCTCAGGCACTTCAAAATGTTCAGCAGTTCTTTCTGCCAGCTCTCATATTAATGGAGCTTAAAGCCTTAATTCCAGCTGGTCATTTCATGCTAATTCTTGCTAAAGTTGAACAAAGAGATACAATTTTTTGAAAGCAAATTGCCTTGAGAACTCAAATTGGTAGCAGCATTTGTTTATAGCCAAGTCGGGTTTAACCTTGGGCTGTAGCTTTGGAAAGGTTTGTCTCCCCTGAAACTCATGGTGATCTGTAATCCCCATTGGGAAATGTAACCTAGCTATGAGGCTTCGAGGTGGTTTTGTGGGAGGTGGCTGGGTTGGAGGAGGTCATGAGGTGGAGTTTCTACAACTGACTATTGGTGACTTTATAAGAAGACGGAGAGCCCAGGAAACACACAGGCACATGCTCCCTGTCACTTACTGTGCTGTACCTTACACTGCTGCAGGACTCTGCCAGCAAGAAGGCTGTCTGTCACCACATGCAGTCCTCTGACCTTGGACCAGAACAGGGAGCCAAAATAAACTTCTTTCCTCTATAAGTGGCCCAGTCTGTAATATCATTGTAGACAGCTGAACTACTTAGAAATCTTAAAAGCAATCAGATTGACCTGGACCCATGGAGTCAGAACAAAGATGAGAACTCATTGCAGCTGTGGCCAGAGACACATCTGTTGGAGGCCAGGCCTCAGGATAAAGGCAGAGTGACCAGGCAAGGGATAAGTGGTAATGCCTGGTCTAATGAAGTCTGGATAGACATCAATCACTCCCAAGGGGCTCAAGACCTTAGGGCTCATCCCTTTCTGAAAAACTCTTTGTTCTTTCCATATATGTGTGCTGTATGACTTGCTCCTCCATTGGATCAATATTACCCAGGTGGCTGAAGTTGTAATTTTATTAGTTGTTCACAGCTGTACTCTATGTTGTACCCATGTGGTTGTGCTCTACAAACTTCCTCTGAGAAGTGGGGACCTCAGTAACCCACTTGGGGCACCTTCTGCCTTTTGGGAGCTGTATCTTGCCTCCTCAATAAATATTTCCTACTCTTAACCTCTGTTATTCCCAGAATTTGTTCTTCCATTTTAGAGAGCATGACATCAGTATTTTTTTTTTTTTGGTCTTTTTGAGACAGGGTCTCGCTATGCAGTTCAGGCTGGCTTTAAGCTCACTTTTGTAGCCCATGCTGGTCTCGAACCCACACTGATTCTCCTGCCTCAGCCTCCCAAGTGCTGGGATTACAGGCGTGTGCCACCATGCCTGGCTATGACCTCAGTATTTCAGACATCTAACAAGTCGGGAGTTATAGTATTTACCTTATAACATATCTGGAGCTCCTGCTATTATTCCTATAACAATATCATGCAATTAGCAACGGAAAGGACCACTACTGCTTCCCATGAGATATTAACACGAAGTTTCAAAGGGTCTGCGTGGGATGTGAGCCTGAGGGGCTCCAGGGTTGGCTTTTTTGTCCAGAAGCTATGTGAGTGAAATTGTCTGAATCTCCTCATCTGCAAAGTTGAACACAATACCTACTTGAAATATGGAAGCAAAGCATAATATGATGTTCATAAAATTCTTGGACATATTCTGGTGTTCCTTGTGCACAGAGTTGCTATTACTAATCTCTTTATCCATGAAAACGATAACCATCATAGATGGAGTCTGTGGATCACCTGTCGTGGCAGAAAGCACTAGGGGTGCGGCCTTCGAAGTGCTCACATACTATTTATTTTCTACCGATCTGTGAACTCCTGGAGAGCAGGCTAGGCCTTGTTGGTCTCTGGTATCCAATAGGCTCTTTGTTGTTGCTTTTGCTTTTTTTGAGACAGGTTTTGCTATGCAGCCTAGGTGGGCTTCAAGCACAGGACGGTCCTCTTGCCTCAGCCTCCTGAATGCTGGAATTACAGTTTTGTGCCACCATACTCTTAATCCATTTTTCTAAATAAAGAATGAGTTCTGATCACTTAATTTCTAAAATATTTAAAATTTTTAAAATAAATAATTGAAAGAAGTATATTTCTTCAATATTCAGAGATCTTTCTTTCTTTCTTTCTTTCTTTCTTTCTTTCTTTCTTTCTTTCTTTCTTTCTTTCTTTGAGAGAGGGTCTCTGAATGTAGTTCAGGTTAGCCTTGGACTCATTCTGTAGCCCAGGGGGACATCAAACTCATCTTCCTGCCTCAGACTCCTCAGTGTTGGGATTTTAAGCATGGGCCACTGTGCCTGACATGGAGATGCTAAGTTCTTTCCTCCCTTTTAAAATGTAAGAAGCAAGGAATGAGGCTGACAAGACAGCTGAGTGGACTAAAAGCCTAATTTATGGAAGTACAGGGACCAGGGTCCAACCCCTAGCACCCTGTGCTGGGCTGGCCTGGCCCCAGGCATGCTGAGCCAGCCACCTAAACTGGGCATGGTGGCGCTTTTGTGTAATTCCAGCTCTGGGCAGGCTGGAAACAGAAGGATCACCATGAGTCTCAGCTGTGTAGTGAGACCATGTACCAAATACATTAAAAAAAAAAAAAAAAAAAAAAAGGCAAGGGATACATTATGTGCAGACAATTGGGCTGGAGGGAGATTTTCCTAAAGGAACTAATTAGAAGTATGCTGTTCAATGTCAAACTCACTATAAATTAGCCCTAATTTTAGATACATGTGCTGAGAGAATGCTTTTTATTTTTTCCTCACAATTTTTTTCTTGAAAATATAACAGTTTGCCTTAAGAATAGTTTGGGTTTAGACAAGCTATTTGGTAGTTTTCTTTTTCCCCCTAGAGGTGAATGGTTTTGGTGAATAGAATTCACCAATATCATGTTAAATTTACAGTGAGATGTTGAGTGTGATTTTTTTCCTTTGTAGTTTAAATTAAAATCTTATGGATATTAAATTTAGAAACACATACCAATGTAATTTATATGTAGAAACTCTCTTTTCATATTATTAACAAATTCCCACTGTGTTCCAATCTTTGTTCTCTGGGGATGGATTTTTGTAAATCACTTCCTGTTATTCAAATACCTCAGAGCCCAAACTCTTTAAAGCTTAACCAAAAACCCGCTAGAAAATACAACTCAAAAAAGAAAAGTAGGTTGCAGTGATAGAAAAAAAATCTTCCTCGTTTCTCTTTAAAGGGTGGGGAGGGGGACAGGAAGGAAAGGAGAGAATTTTAAAGCTGATTTCTCTGTGTCTGAAAAAAACAACAGCTCAGATTAATCACCAGTGCCTTAAATAAGAAACAGGGAAAACAGCCTCTATGGAGAGAGGCGCTTCACCCCGCTGTGAACATTTGGTACTCATCTCTGGGCTCCAGGCCCGAAGAGAAATTAAGACAGCTGAAAAAAAATCAGGCCAAGGCTGTTTTTAAAGATGAAAACTGAAAATAGAACCCATTGTGCTCACAGGGTTCTTTTCTAGACTCATCTACACTCTTGAAACAATCAGGGAGTGAGGGAGGGAGCTGGGGGGAGGGGAGGAATAAGGGGCAGAGAGGGGAAGAGAGACAGAGAGACACACAAAGAGAGAAACAGTGAGACAGAGAGGTAGAGAGAGACAGAGAGAGATAGAGAGACAGAGACAGAGAGAGACACAGAGACAGAGAGATAGAGAGATAGAGAGACAGAGATAGAAACAGAGAGACAGAGAGAGACAGAGACACAGGGAGAGACAGAGAGACAGAGATAGAAACAGAGAGATAGAGACAGAGAGAGACAGAGAGACAGAGAGACAGAGAGAGACAGAGAGATAGAGACAGAGAGACAGAGAGACAGAGACACAGAGACAGAGACAGAGATAGAAAGAGACAGAGAGAGACAGAGAGACAGAGAGAGCACGAGAGAGTGAGCTATTTTTATTTCTTTCCCAATATATTTTACCAGCTTAGTTTACAAAGGGAATTAGGTCCTCCCTGTCTTGCTTTCCCCACCTATATATAACTTGGGATCCTAAACGTGTCTCTCTCGTCTCCACAGCATTTGCTCCTGTTACATGTCAGAGACGCTTAGTCCACATGTAACAGGATTTTTTTCTTTCACTTTGTAAATTTCTCCAAGAGAGGCTCTCTTAATGGAATGCAGAACATTACTTATAAAATCCCAGCTTGGCGAAGGCCGCGATTTGTTAGGATGGACGTGATGTATCTGACCTTTATTTTCAGCACAATCCCGCGTTTTTAGTGCAGAAGGTAAAACGGAGGACCATAGTTTGGAGCACGTATAAAGAGGATGTCACCCTGATTTAGAGCCAGGGCTTGGGAGGCAGCCTTCACGACAGGCAGGGCTTCGGGCACACACGCAGTCGCTGCTCCACAGCGCAGAGGATCGCGCGGTCAGGATGTGCGCGCCTTTCCTTCTAAGGAGAGGCACAGTGGCTGATCCAGCTCTGAATCAGATTAGCTGCCCCTCCAGGAAGAGCTGACCCTTCCTTTGCATCAGTTAAAAATCCACTTTTGAAAAAGGGAAATATTATAACTCTCAACCTATTACACTGAGTTCATGTTCTCTAAAAATTGAAGGATGTATTCTAGGAAGAACAGAGGTTACTAGTAGGATGACATTATTGAGAGAAAGAAAACTGTCAGAGAAACAGGAGTAGGACTGGATGGGTTGCCTGAGGGCCCACTTTGCAGGGAAATATTACAGAGTAATACCTACGTGGGTACAGTGTGGGTCCCAGCTACGCTCAACCAATATGATTATACATATAGCTGCTTAGGTAATATTGATCCAGTGGAGAAGCAACTCACATATTGCGTGGACATGGAAAAGACAAAAACTTTTTCCAGGAAATGATGGATCTAGAGGTCTTGGTCACCCACCAGGGTCACTGATGTCTATGTAGGCTGCATTAGGCCCAGTGTTTTTCCTTCGAAGAAGTACACAGGACTGTTCACCTCATCTTTATTTTGAGATCTGGTCTCCAACAGAGATGTTGAATTATCTGGCTGGCCCCAGAGTACAGCTATCTTAATTTCCACCCAATAAACTCACTAGAGAGGCTAAAGCTCTGCAAGAGAAATGACTGCAAGATTACCCGTGGGAGTTAGTTTGCATCATAAAGGCTAGGGCAATCAGCTGAATTAGAGAAGTATTCCCCCAGGAACAAAGAATTGCAGGTAACAATCTCTAGCTGAAACTAGTGTTTCCTTAGTTCAGATATCTATCTGTAATAATATTCTTGGAGGGATTCCATAATCCACATCTCTAATGGCAAGTGAAAAAGTAATTGAATACGCAGTTAGGAATGGGACATATGCTATAAGTTAAACATTCCTAATCTGAAAATCTGAAAACGGAAATGCTCAAAAGCCCAGCTTTTTAAACACTGACATGCTACCACAGTGGAAAATCCCACAGGTGACCTCTTATGATAAGTCACAGCCAAAGTGAAGGTATAATAAAAAGTATTGCATAAAGTTACCTTCAGGCTCAGCATACAAGTTTTAAGTGAGAAATGAGATGTAAATGATTTCCTGTTTAGACTTGGGTCTTGTTCCCCCAAGGCATCTTATTATGTATACTCAAATATTCCAAAATTCAAGGAAATCTGAAATTAGAAACATTTCTTGTCCCAAGCATTTTAGGTAAGAGATACTAAATTTATATTAATAACAGATGTCAAATAACAGATGGCACAAGTATAACTATTGTCTGGTCTTCAATGTGAAGTAGTGAAGGGAATCATCTTTCCTCTGGCATGTTTCTGTCTTGGGGAATCTCTCTTATATTTTCCCCTTATTCAAATATTATTTATTTACTGTATATTTCTTTCTTCGTTTCTCTTCCTTTTTCTTCCTCCCTTCTTTCCTTCTTTCTTGGAGACAGAGTCTTGCTATGTACTGGCACTGAACTCAAGATCTTTCTGCCTCTGCCTCTTGAGTGTTGAGGTTACAGGTACACACCATCATATCCAGATTTTGCCGCAATTATTTCTTGAACAGTGTTATGGCTTATATCTAGATATCCCCTCAAAGCCTTATCTGCTCAGAGGTGGGGCTTTTAAAAGTGATTGGATTTTGGATGTGTGATACTAGGTTAGTCCACTAATTGGTTTATCATAGTTTTAGGTAGGTGATGGACTCACTGAAGAGGGAAGACCCATCCTGAGAGTGGGTGGCAACAACATGTAGGCTGTAGCCTGAATGGACTGAACAAGGGAAGGGCCTCATTCTTGCTGCTTTCTGCCTGTCCTGCCATGGACTCTCTTTCTCCTCTGCCATGCCTCTCTGCCAGACCATCCTGCCTAGGAGCCAGCCAACTATGAACTGAAACTTCTACAGACCGTGAGATAGAATAAAGCTTTCCTCCTTTAACTTGTGGGTATTGGTTACTGTGTCCCAGCAATGAGAAAGTAATTAAGACAAACACTTCTGGTATGTCATACTGATGCTTATGATTTCTGTAAGCTGTACTAAAATTATTGATTAAGAGTAATGTTAAGAAAACTTACAAAAACAGGTAAGTGATAAAACTCACACTGACTTTTAAAGGTCTCTTTTTCTGCTTCATGGAAAGTAGATGTTGACGGAAAAGAGAAAGGAGAGACACCAAGAAACCCACTTTCTTATTCTCCATAGTAAACTACAACAAGAGATCGTGTCCATCAGAATGTGGAAGAGAGAATGAATTAATGGCTGACATCAAGAAGTCAGGCAATAACAAATGCTGGAGAGGCTGTGAGAAAAGGAATGCTTCTGCACTGTTGGTGGGAGTGCAGACTGGTGCAACCACTATGGAAATTAGTGTGGAGAGTCCTTCAAAAGTGAGGATTGGAGGTCCCATTCAAGCCAGCTATTCGCCTCATGGGTGTTTTTCCTGAAGAATTGAAAAACTCATACCGTAGAGATATATGTGCACCCATTTTTATAGCAGGGCAATTTGTTACAGCTAACTCCTGGAAACAACACAGATGCCCATCAACTAAAGAGTAGATAAGGAAGATGTGGCATTTTTACACAATGGAGTATTATTCAGCTATAAAACAGGATCAATTTGAGTCTTTTATTGGTAGATGGATCCAACTAGAAATCATACTCTTAAGTGAAATTAGTCAGACTCACACGTGCAAATATCATATTGGCTCCTCAGTGTGAGAACCTGAAAGAGAAATGAAATCTGAAGGGTATCATAGACACTGGGAAAAGGGAATGAATTTATTCAAAAGGAAAGAGTTACTGAGT
>PVKN010016445.1:0-17889 GCA_004027915.1 Capromys pilorides | reverse complement strand
CATAATTGCTTTCTGCGTTTTGATTTGCATCCTCTGACCTTACTAAACTCATTTATTAGTTCTAGAAGTTCCTTTTAGAGATCTTCTGTGGTAATTATTTACATAGAACAATCATGGGGCCCACGAAGTGAGAGTCTTACATTTCTCACGTTCTAATCCATATGCTTTCTTTTTATGATTAATTTTTGCTTATTGTTTTATCAAAGGTTTTCAGTGTGTGGCTGAATAATGACAGAAATGTAAATAATCTCAGGGTAAAAGTCATTTTATGATGGGATTTTAGATTAGCTTTAGTTTTCAGTTGTTTTCTTTGTAGATGCTCTTATTTAGCTTGAGGAAATGAAGTAGTTGAGTCTTGTCTTTACCTGTGAATTAATATTGAATTTTTCTTTTCTTTCTTTCTTTTTTTTTTTTTTTGGTATTTTAGTGCAAGGTCTCCAGGGTCTCACTACACAGACCAGACTCTAGTGACTCACCTGTTTTCAGCTTCCCAAGTGCTGGAATGACAGGTGAATACCACCACGCCCAGTCTGAATTGTCATCTCACCATGCTTGGGGGCAGGACCAGCACAGAAGGCAGGGATCAAACCTCCAAACCCTGGGTCTGCCTAAGCAGACACTTTAGTCCACTGAGCTATCTGGCTGGCCCTTAATATCGAATTTTTCTATATCACCTGATGTGATCATGTGTTTATTTCTTCTTTAGCCTGTTAATATGGTGGAGCGCATTGTTTTTTTGGACATCATTCCAGTCTGTGTTTTCAAGATAAGTTTAACATGTTTGTGGCATATTATTCTTTATTTATATGCTGCTAGGTTAGACTTGCCAATACTTTGTCTTCCTGTCATTCATGAGAGATACAGGTTTCTAAGTTGAGCTTTAGTTATTTATGTCTATGTTGGGTAATGTTCATAAAATGAATTGAGACGCGCTTCCTTTACTTTAGTGTCTAAAAGATATTATGTAGAGTTGATGTCATTTCTCCCTTAAGTATTTAGTAGAATTTTCCAGTAAAACCGTGTGGGCTTGGAGATTTTGTGGGGAAGCTTTTCAACTATGGATTTAAATTCCTGAAGTTAGGATGTTCCCAGCTATTTCATCTAGGGTAGATTTTAGTAATTCATTGTTCTGTAGAAACTTACGCATTGTGCCAGAGTTGCTGAGTTACAGAGCTGTCTGTAATGTTCCATTATATTTTTAATACTTGTGAGTGATTTTTAAAAATCCTTATATTCTTTTTTTTCCCTAGTTTTCTTCTGTCAGTTTCACTAGAGATTTGTCAATCTGACTGATCTTTACAAAGAACAAACTTTTGGATTTACTATTCTTTCTCTTGTATTTTTTGTATTTGGTTTCATTGATTTTTTTTAATATTTATTTTTTGTTACCTTCTTACTTTGGGTTCATTTTGTTCTTCTATTTCCAACTATTTGAATATTTTTTAGCATTTTGTTTTATTTTACCTACTATATGACTATATTTCTTCGGGTAGAGTTTCTAGGGCGGCTCTTAGGACTGGACGCCCTTGTCGTTGGTCTACTTAGAATCACGGCTGTCCCAAGTAGAGTTAGGAGGCAACTCTCACTCCCGTGGGCCTGTCCCACTCCCCTTTGGGCTGCAGTTGATTTTCATGCATGTTTGCATTGGGAATGCCACCAGACAACGTTATTATTCTTCGTTGCTTTGAAGTGTCCAAGGGCTACCCTGTCATACTCTTCCAGATACTATTTCTGTCACTCTTGCATTGGTCCTGATGCTCCACATGTCCTAGTACCATTGTCTTGTGGAACCTTGCTTAGCAAGAACCTTAGGAAAAGTCTGCTGACAACATACTCTTAGTGTTTCTTCACCGATTTTTATGTCGCTCCCGTTTTTATTTCCTTTATTGCTCTTTTTTGACCAACTCGTAATAATTTACATATTTATGAGATGTAAAGTGATAATTCTATACATGTAAGCAATGTATAATGTTTCCAGGTTCTTGAAGGATATTTTCGCTGGAAATGAAATTCTGGGTTATGCTTCATTTCTTTCTACATATTAACACCATTTTTTAAATAATTCCTTTGGACTCCCTGGCTTTAATAAGAAATCTGTAGTTATCTGAATCATTGTTCCTCCTAGAAGTAAGGCATTTTTGATGACTTTCAATATTGTTTTGTCCCTAATTTTTAGCAGTTTGATGATAACATGTGGGAATATTTTTCAAAAATTTACTCCATTTGAGGTTTGCTGCAATTTTGATCTGTAGGATCCTGTCTTTCACAGAATGTGGGAAGTTTTCAGCATTTATTTATTTATTTTTTAAAAGATTTATTTATTTATTTATTTATTTATGTAATTGGTCTAAGGTCTCACTATGCAGACTCATAGTGATCCTCCTGTCTCAGCCTCCCCAGCGCTGGAATTACAAGCGTGTTCACCACGCCTGGTTTCAGTGGCCAGCATGGCATGTGGCACCAGGGGTCAAACCCTTGCGCTTGCCAGACAGGCGAGCCATTCTTCACATGTTTGTCAGTAGAGCATCATCTTCTCGCTGTGGAGCTTTGATGTTAGATATTTCGATACTTTCACCAAGCGCGTTTTCCCTCTCTGTGGTTCAAGTCGGATGATGTCTGCGGATCTGTGGTCAGGCACAAGCGCACTCCTCTGCAATCTTTATTCTACTCCTGAGCCCATGTGGCGAGTTTTTAAACTTTTTGATGTGGTCTTTTTAAGTTCTAAAGTTCCCATTTGCTTATCTTAAAAAAATGTCTTGTATTTCTTGCTGAGAACATCTTTTCATTGTGGAAAGAGTTTCTCCTATTTTTTGATTTTTTAAAAAATAATAGCTGCTTTAAGATAATCAGATAACTCCAATATATGCGCTGTCTTACCCTTGATATCTATTGATCATCTTTTCTTGGAGGAGTGGAGATTTTCCCATGTTAGTGAGCTTCCCAACACTGTGACAAAATATCTGAGGTAATCAACTTACATGGAGGAGAAGTCACTTCCTGGGGTTGCTTAGCCTCATACCATGGCAGGGAATGTGTTGTTGAGGAAGCTCCCTGTGTCAGGCACCTGCAAAGCTAAAGGAGTGAAAGGGAGGAGGCAGATTTTCAGCATTCTATTCAAGGCCACTCCCCCAGTGACATTACTTCTTCCCACAACTCCCCGCCTCTTAAAGGTTTCACAGCCTTCCAATAGCACCACAGGCTGGGACCAAGCCTTGGACACAGGGACCCGTGGGGGATAGTCAGGATCCGAACTCTGCACCAGGTAATTTTAGGGTGCCTCCTGAACATTCTGATAGTATCCTGGGATTTGGGATCTGGTTTAAGTGCTATGAAGGAGGCTGATACTTTTGTCTCCTTAGATCATTGATTCTGTTGGGTTAGGCTGTTGAGTTCAGCATGTTAATGGGTGTGATCCCAATGTTGCATCCATCTTTTTTGGTGGTACTTGGGTCAATCCCAGGTATGTACCACCAAGGGGCAAGTCTGGGCCCAGAGCATTGGTCTCCATGTAAGTCAGTTCCAGAGCCCTCAGAGTGTTGTAGGGCCAGACCCACATGTGCACAGTTCAAGGGTAGACTCAGAGATTATTAACAACTTCTGAGATCAGTTCCCAGGCTTTTCTGTTTCTGCCATCTCTTTAGAACTTTCCAGTTTCCTAGAACTGAAGGCACCCAGTCTAGGCTCTGGTCAGAAAGCTGAGGCTTCATTTTCCCTGGTCTTTTGCCTACTATACTCTTGAACAGATAGAGAAGGGCAAAAGCAATGGAATTTTATTCCACCCTCCGGGGATGATAGCTCCCCTTGTTGAGGTCGGGATCCCCTCCTGCTGAGTTCCTGGTGCCTGTGGGTGGCCATGGGCTGGAGGAAGAGAGAATGGAGAAAAGAAAAAGCGAAAAAAATGGATCTTGCTATAGTTTGGGTCTGCATAGTCTCTAGTGTGACTCTGCATGCAGAGGGTGCCGCCTTCTTTTTTTGTCCTGGCCATGAGGTAAGCGGCTCTCCTTGCCATACCCAGCCACCATGATATGCTGCCTTGTCACAGGGCCAAAGCAATGGCCACACTACCATGGGCTTCTGAGTGCCATCCCTCCTATAACGCTGCTAGGACTGGGTTATAGGGGCGTTGTCCTAAGGACCTTCTCTAACCCTAGTCGCTGATAAAGACCTCATCCCTGGGCATCACAGTAAGGTAGTCGAGATCAGGGTCCCACCCTCGTAGTCACTCACAGTGGGGGCAGATTTTAGCACATGAACCTCTGGGCACCACACTCAAGCCGTGCTGGGCAACAGCGGAAATGCAGGCAGAGCTGGACTCCACCAGGGCAAGGCGGTGCACCTGCTGCTTCGCACTCAGCCCTGGATCCTCGCTGCAAGCAGAGGAAGCAGCGAGGGTGCAAGCTGGGGCTCAGCAGCACCTGGCAGGTGAGGCTCCTCCAGGGGCTTTTCCCATGAACTCGCAGTCACCACAGAAGCAGCTCTTCCCGCGCGCCCCTCTGGCCTGGTGCCTCCCCAGCTGTCCACTTGGTCTGCACACTCCAGTCGCACCGGCCTTCCTGCCCTTCCTCTCACACGAGAATGCATCCTGATCTCTGGGACTTCGCAGCTGCAGTCTTGTCTGGCACCTGAAGCCTGCTTGTGCGGATCTCAGAGGCTGGCTCCACACCCCACAGGCCTGGTGTCTCCTCCTGAGCCTCGCCCGACACCCAGGCCCCACCGTATCGCCCTCACCCGTCGTCTCCTCAACCCCATTTCTACCTTGTGTTCCCCTCTTCATTTCCTGCTTGCTTGGCTCCTGCCCCTCTCCACCCTGCTAAGAGGCATCCTGTGGTCTGCGTCCAGCTCTGGCTGTGGGTGCGGGCATCTGAGTGCAGTGCGTGGCCCCATCTGTGTGTTGCTACTGGCAAGGCGGAGCTTGGCCACGCATCCTCAGGGCTCTTCCTGGCTCAGAAGATACAGCAAAGGCCAGCTCTGTCTTGTTGAGAGGCACGGTGTCCCTGCTTGAGGTGCCCTCTGCTGACCCCTCCTTCATTTTCCAAAGTGCAGGGGCAAGAGAGGTCGGCGCTGCAGCAGCCCAGACGCTGGCCCAGCTCTCTGTGCTTTCCGTCCTAGAACTTTGCAGCTTCCTCCGCAGTGAGCCTGTGCCTCAGAGCCACCTTGGAAGGGTGCTCATGGGCCAGGCGTGCTGCCTGCCTTCTCTCCGGCTGTGGACAGCCTGCCCTCCCCAAACCCTGTCACAGCTTTTGGGGAGCAAGGCCACCTGCACCCCACTGCCTCCCTTGGAAAGCTGCGCTAGGTGAGCGGTCACTGCTGGGGCCGCCGAGGAGTGGGCGCGGATCCTGCTGGAAGTAGTGCTCCTCTCCCGCAGGCTGGGTCGGCGGCAAGCTGCGCGCCAAATGCAGATTCAGCACTGCCATGCCTGAGGTGCCTGGGCCGGGGATGCTCGCTGGCCTCACTGCTGCGACTGCTACCGCACCGGGCAGCGGGAGAGGTCTGCATTGCTGCCTCCTAGCGCTGCCCACCAGGCGAGGGGGTGGGGACCCACCATCCCAGGGGCAGCCAAGCAGGAGCCCCAACCTTGGGACCAGCAGAGAGGGGCTGCATGGTCCTTGGGGGTGGCCCTGAGTCTGAGTCTTTGCTTCCCATCTGACAAATGGAAACAATGACCCTGTGCCCCCTCGCTTTAGCTTCTTCATCCTTCTAATCCTTTGACAGCTCTATAACTTGGTGATACTCTTGTGCGCTTCCTCAGGCACTGGGCTCTTAATGTTTTCACCCGTTAGCAGTGCTTTACAATTATCAGTGAGATATTTTACAGCCTTTTTTGGATCTGTTTTGCTTCTGGTACTAAATCTTTGAAATCTGGTGTGTGTTTCACACATGGAACACCCCTCGCCTCAGCCTAGCCCCACATTTCTAGAGCCCAGTATTCTCCTGTGATTCAAAGCTAGTACTGTTTGGGGTAGCATAGCTTCCGAGCACCTAATCCGTTAGCTGTTGGAGCTTTGAAGCTCTGATAATGAGCAGTTTAGTACTGGTACAGGAAGAGACTGGCAGGAAAATAGAATTTTGTCTGTGATGCTACTTGGTGTTTCCTTTGCAACCTACAGAAGTGGCTTGTAGTATACTCTGTACGGTTGACTTTGTACACTCATGCCTTGAGTAATCAAGTTTTGGCTGACAACAGCCCACGAGTGTAATGAACTTATATGACCAGTGATCTCATAGCTGCTTTGGTTTATGTGCACATAGTAGATGGTGTTTGTACAACAATAAGATCATTTGATGTGTCTCTTGGGCTGTGTCCCAGGGCAGCAGCAGGCAGAAACGCTGAAATAACCCCCAGGACTTGGAGGCAGATCTGTTTGTATCAAGGGGAACTGCCCAGGATCATTCTCAAAATAGCAGGCTCCGATCTCTGACGGCCTAGGGCTTTTATAGGCTAAGCAAGCAGGAAGTTCAGAGACACCATGGCTTGTCGTTTAGGGATTGGTTCTTACAAGATGCATCATAGTGACCAGCTGTTTCCAGGAGACCAAAGCAACTGGAACCCAAACAGGAACTAGTAGCTGGGCGTCTATGGAACTGGAGCATGCTGGCTGGGGTGGGGCATTTTCTGTTACACACAGTTAAGTGATACTCAACTGTAGAGTGGCATTTTATTTTATTTTCTGGCACTAGGAATTGAACTCAGGATCTTGTGCTTTCCAGGCAGGCACTTATGCCACTGAACTTTCTTCCCTGCCCTACAGTGCCATTTTATAGGTGAAAGGAAGAGCCTGACAGAGGCTGCGTGGCTTGGAACTGACAGTGAAGACATTGGCCTAAAAGAACAGTCAGTCGGGGAGCGGGGGACAATGCCTATGTTAATCAGTCTGACCCTGTCTTTCTCTGATGGGCACATAGGTAGAAACTTCATATTGTATGCCAAAGTATGCACTTATTATTTATCAATTAAAAGCACATATATTTTTATGGGATCCTCACAGAGTCTCCTGCCATCTAGGAGGCTCAGGCTGGGGAGGCCCAATCGAGCCCCTGAGCCGTGGCCTTGCCCTCTGCCTCCTGGGATTCTGCGTGGGCAGTGGCAGGTGAGGCCCCCAGAGCCTCCACCCAGGGTCCCTGCAGTGGGAGTCAGGGTGTCTGGCTGAGCAGGGGAGGCTCTGTGTCCTCCCCAGCCACGGGTTCTTGCTGGCAGCTGGTTGTGTGCGAGGCGGCGGCAGCATGTGTAGCCTGCGCTTGGCTGTGGGGAGTGAGCAGCTGCCTGACCCCCACGGTGGGGCCTCCCCGACTCCAGGAGTCTTCTCTGGGGCAGAACAGTAACGTATTATCTGTCTGCTGGCTTGCATTGCCCAGACCATTTCCGAATTAACTCGTGTGATGAGGATTCCTAAGTGCCATTGTGTTTGTTTGAATCTCTGCTTTGGAGAGCATTTCTGAGTGCTCATGTCATCGTTCCGGGACCACGGCCTCCTTTCAGAGGGATTGGTCCCGAGTGTGGGGAAACTAAAGCCTGCGTGCCAATGCCTGTGTGCTTGGGGCTGGGCTGCCCAAGTGACCTCAGGCAGCTCAGTCAGGGGTCCAGGACGAAAGACCAAGCCGAGTCTCCGCGGCGACGGGAGCCATGCTGCAGGAGGATGCTGTGGCTTCTTTAGTTGTCCACTACATTCCAAATTAAATGTTTTTCACATATGTACAAATTGCTTAGTAACAACCAAAGATATAATGTAGTGTGGAAGAGCAAAAGGTGGAAAGCAAACAGCGGGGCAAGCGGCCGTGCACATGGAGAGTGCCGTGGTGGCCAGAATCCACCAGTGCTCCCTCGGGGTGCCTGGATCCCTGTCCCCAGCCCATGCGCTTACTCGGTTCTGCAGTGGGGGGAAATAAACATGCAGGTGGAGCGAAGGCGTCTCATTAGCTGGCTGTAAAATGAGAGGCTGCCAATTGCTCCTGGATTATCCAGTGGCCCAGCGCCTGCAGAGGTTTGGAATGAAGGAGGAGACAGAGCCAGAGAACAGCTGGAAGGTGCTGTGCTAGTGGCCTTGAAGATGGAGGCAGAAGTCACAGCCATGGGAAGGAGGGACCCTGGGAGGCCAGAGAGGACAAGGGGAGGTTCTCCGTAAGCTCCCTTGAGAACCACGCCACCTCCCCTTTGGACTTGGACCCCTTGGGATACAAATGGAACTCCGTACAGCTGAGGTGGCACCACTCGTGTTGTCTCTGTCGTCTGATCTGCCCGAGGTTCATTTTGGCCTCTCCTCGGCCTTCGTGACCTCACTACTGGCGTCACATAGCTTCGTCCTGTGCTCTGAGCACAAGCGATCTGCTGAGCTCTTGCTGCGAAGCAGTGATCGCGGGGAAAGTTTCTCAGCTTTTGAGTGGCTGAGCTTCAGCTGTTAACTGTTAATGGTAATTCCTAGGGAGACTCTCTTGTTCTCAGAATTCTGCATCTTTTGTGGGCTTACACCAGACGAAGTTAGCATTAATATGCAAGCCCCTTGGCAGGTGGCAGTGGCAACCCCTTCCGGGCTACCACAAGGGCCACTTTCCCAGCTCCGCACTGCAGGCAGGCCCAGGGTCTATCTCAGTTCTGGCACTGGCCTGTACCTGCACGCACCCCCCTGCTGGGGGTCTGCCGGGCTTCAGGCACCTCACCGTCCCAGGCTGAGGCTGACTCAGGGTGCATGGGCTGCGGCAGCGACCTATGAGGACTTAGGGGACTCACACGTGACAGGAACTGATTCCTTGCAGCTCTGGAGGTGGGAAGGGCTGGGGCCAGGTGCCAGCTGCTTCGCTGTCCAGTGGGGTCCTTGTCCCAGCTCGAGGGCAGTGCTTTCCTGCTTGGCTCTCCTGGTGGGAGGGACGATGGAGCCCCTTGAGTCTCCTTTATAAGGACACTAATCTTGCACTTAGAGCACCATGCTTATGTCACCAAGCCACTTCCCAGAGGACCCAGGTCTTCAAACCATCACTGGGGGTTAGGATATCAACATGTGGATTTGGGGGAGATACACACATTCAACTGTGAGCACAGGCGCCTTCCCGGCCATGCTCTGGCAGACTGGAAACAGCTGGTCTCTATGGAGACCAGGCCGGATGGCCCTGGTCCAGCCCAGACACCCTGAGTTGTGAGCAGAGGTGACCTGGGTGCACAGAGCCAGGGGAGCTGCCACCTCCTGTGTTTGTCCAGCTGCTGTAAACACTGGGCAGTCTTTCGAGGGAAACATGTGTGGTGTTACTGGCTTGTTGCAGTGCATGGGAGCCAGTAGCCTCTGGTATTATGGACGCTGAGGAGAAGCCAGACAAAGCCAGAGAGTAGGGTAGAAGGTCCCCAGTGGCTTGGGCACAAGGACAGAGGGTGTGGGTACTAGTCTCAGAGCAGGGGTAGCAGCAGCCAGCCTGCTGAGAAGACAGGTGAGGAGAGGAGAGGCTTGGTGGTACTGGATGAGGAAGCCCATCTACCTGCTTCAGGCTGACAGAGGGGTCTTAGGGGAGGGGACACAGGAGGCAGGCGCTCTGGAGGGAGCTGACGGCCATGCATGGGGCAGGAGCTGCAGGGGCCGTTGCTGGGGCCAAGGAGTTCAGCCTGGGCGGACAGGAGGAGCCACGATCGTCTGTGTTCATGAAAATGGCAGTCTGCTCTCAGACAGCCCAGCCACCCTCTTTCCATCATTAATGTGACGATTGCCCTGCTCAGCTGCAGGGCAGCGGCTGCCGATTGTCCTCCTGCCTCCCCCTGACCGCTGTCCTCGGAATTCCAACAGGGACCAAGTGATGTGACTTGGTCTGTGAAATGGAATGGTTGTGTGTCTTTGTTGGGCACCATCGATAGACGAGGGGTCCCCAAGTGTTTAGGTTACTTTTCTCTTGTTGCTGGGACAAATACCTGACACACAAGCTTAGGGCAGGAAAGGTTTATTTAGCTCACAGTTCCTGGAGGTTTCAAGATGCTGCCCCCCGCTTTATAGGGGCTGGAGGAGGGGCTGGGGCGCTGCCGTGTCCAGGAGGACCTGCTCCATACCTCTGCAAGACCCCAGTCTTGGGGAGGGGACCTCTGACAGCTGGCGCTGTCAGTTTAACAGTTTGCACCTTTCTTGGCCACGCCCCCTCAAGCCCCAACCTCATCTTTTGGCCCGCCCCTCCAGCCAAGCGCTTGACAGACCCATGATTTACATGAGGCTTTGGGGGGACAACTAGATACAAACCATGACACCAAGTTATTTAATATTTGCCATTCAGAGTTCTGCCTTAAGACATTGAAGATGCCTTGCTTTCCGTGTTTATATTTTTCTTTGCCTCTTTTTTCAAAAGCCAGGGCCTTTATCCTGAGCTACATCCACAGCTGTTTTATTTTTGTTGTGACACTGGCATCTTACTGTGTTACTAAGTTATGCAGGCTAGGCTTGAACTTGTGATCCTCCTGCCTCAGCCTCCCCGAAGGCTGGGATTATGACTGTATGCCGCACAGCTGACTTTAAGTGTAAATAGCATTGACATAATTTAAAAAATCTGGTCCATATTTAACTGCAGGGGTTACCCCACTGGTAGGTGTCTTTAGTGTTAAGAATGCTTTGTGATTATTTTAAGCTGTTTTGTAATAACATAAAACCACAGACAGGGTAAGTTTAGAGAAGAGTTTCTGTCTGAGTAGGGCAATGTTTGATGACTGTGGCCTTGCTGGTGGAGTTTCGTGGCAGTGACAGTTGTCACATCATAAGATCTGGCCAGACTGGCTTTGATAGCTCCCCCCTCCCCTTGCCCATGACTCCCTGGGCCCGTGCGGAGTGCAGCCCAGCAGGATGCTGCAGTCCTAGTCCCGCCCCATGGTCCAGACACAGTGTCTCATAATGGGGCTAAATGTCGACCTGAGCCTGGAGGGGACAGACCACGTCAGGCCCTGGAAGATGGCATCGTTCGCTTGGTTTTCATCTCTCTGACTCTGTGCCAGCCTTGTCCTGGTCCCCTGGCCACCTGCCTTACTGGCTCTTGTCAGCCATGGCGCCCGACCCCTGCTTTGGCCCAGCCTCTCTTGCTGCGCTGCCCTGGCGCAGGCTGTATGTGCGCTCAGGATGCCGTCCCTGCGAGCCCTCCCTTTATCTCCCTGTCCTGCCCTGTCCCACAGCGTTCTCCACTGCACCAGCCCTCCGGCCGTCTTCCCTGGCTCTCCTGCCTCCTAGCAGAGCTGGTCTCCAGCCCGGCCTCAGACATCCCCTTGCTCCTGACCTCAGGCCTCAGATGGAAGTGGCTCCTCCTGGGGGACCCCGTCCTGTGGCTTTCGAGGGTCACTCCCTCCTGTAGCCCACAGATGCCCCTGTTCTGTCCTCCACTGCGGCCCTGTCTGGCCCCGTGCTCCTGCCCATGCCCCAGTTCTGTGTGTGGATTTCTTTCCCAGGAAGGCTATGGCCCGTGCTCTGTACCCTGTGGGCTCCCTGTAGCACCTCGGGTGTCCACCGGGGCTACCACAGACCACGGGGCTCCGTGCTGGGGCACTGCCTGCCCTGTGCTCAGGCTTTCCCTGCTTGGCTATGATGCTGTCATTCCGGGGGTTCCCCCTGGCCCACATGGTCCTCTGCTCCCTCCTCAGAGTGGGAGCCCAGGTGCTGGACCCCCCGTCGTCCTGCTGTGGTGACCCCAGTCCTGCTGTTATGGTGCCTCCAGCTCTGCTCAGGTCTTTGCAGAGTGGGAGGGTGGCGCGGGGCCTTCTTTCTAGCCCTGTCTCCCTGCATCGTGTGTGGCCAGCATGTCGCTCGCTGCCCTCAGCCCAGGCCAGGTGGACAGAGGCTTCGGTGCTGCCCCTGGCTGAGCTCCCGCAGCTGCCACAGCGTCGCGGTCCTGCCTTTGTCAGTGCTGTGGTGCTGGTCACGGTCCTTGGAGGGGACCCCGCCTGAGGGGGGCTCCCAGCTGTCCCTGCATCACCTGCTCAGGTCCCCTCCCTGGCCCGAGGAGCTGCCAGCGCCTTCCTGCAGAGCCTCCCCTGCTCCGGGTTTGCAGCCGCATCCTTTGGGAGGGTCCACTTGATTAGTAATGCAGCTTATTGTCTTTTTATTATCTACATTCTGCACTACGTCTTTACTGTAAGATGCATCTACATCGTTTTCTTCTGCAGTGACTTGGAAGATAAACGCCCTGCTTTTACCCTACTAGCTGTTACCTTTCAGATTTAAACGTTCCTACTGTTAAAATTCTCCTTGAATCCGCACCCCTGGGCTCTATGTGTCCTTGTCCACCTACCCGGTCCCAGCCACATAGAAACAGAATGCATTTCACTCTGGATAGACTTTGGGCTTTTCTGGCCCCATTATAACTACTGTAGTTTTTCTTTTCTTTTTTAATAACATGTGTCCTCTGCTTCGAGAGCTGCCTCCGATTTCTTTATTAGGCTTCCCAGATGCATTCAGGATGGTTCTGACGGTGCTGGTCCTAGGCGACCCTTCCTCTTGTTGCTTTCGGCCTGAGCATGCTCTGTCCACATCCTTTGCAGTTTGCTCTTCAGCTGGCTGGAGAGCCTTCCTGGCGGCGGTGGGAAGTCTCCCAGATCTGGGTGTCTCCCACAGATCGAGTGTTGACATCTAAGCTCTGAGGGGATGCTGGTAGGAAGCACCCTGGGAAGTAATTAGGTCAAGAAGGCAGGGCTCTCATGAGTGGGCTGAGTGCCCTTGTGGAAGAGGCCCCAGCAAGCTGCCTTGTCTCTTCTGCCAGCCAGCATGGCCAAGAGGAAGTGGGCACTGAATTCCCAGACTCGGAATCCGTTAGCTCTTTGGCCTTAGACTTCTAGGCTCCAGAGCTTTGAGAAACATCTTTCTGTAGCTTGTAACTCACTTGGTCTATGGCAGTTTGTCATGGTAGCCCTAATAGGCAAAGGGTGTGCACAACGCCCTCAGCAGGGGCACTCGCTGGACTCCCTTGCCGAAGACAGCCTACAGCACAGTGTTGGGGGCTGGTGTGGGGCTCTGTGCACCGAGCCTGTCTGAGGTCTAAGGGAGCAGGCTAACCCTGGGTGCTTTGGGACAGAAACTGGGGTAGGGTAGGTGAGCACCCCTGTACACCCTTGAGATGGGACCGGCACTGGGGCCTTGAGAGAGACAGCTGCTCTCTGGGACACAGCAGCTCCCTTGGATCAGTCAGCGTCCTGGGGACACAGGGAACCAAGTGACAGGAGTGGCAAGGGACTGACCCATGGATCTGCAAGATCTGGTGGCTTCAGATGCCAGGAGCTGTGACCCCCCCAGGGAAAGACACCCCCCCCCCTTCCTTAGCCCCTGGTGTGATCTTGGTGCCTGTTTTGGCAGCCAGGAAGAGCTGGTCTGATGCATCAGCCTTCAGGTTACAGGGTATGGCAGGAGACGGATGAGGTGCGGGGTGTGGATGGAGGCTAGCCAGCCCTGAGTGTCACGGACAGAGGAGCAGGTGCTATGGTCCTGGGGTCTTTTGGAAGCCAAGTTTCCTCTCCGACTTAGAACGTATTTGCTCAGCATCTGTGCCTGCTGGACCGGTGCAAGATGATTGACAAATGCAGCAATGGCCTCCAGCAGGGTGCTCCAGACCTGATTTGCAGTGGACACCAGGGAGCTGTGCAGCCAGTAGAAGCCCTCCTGGCCCCTCATCAGCTGTGTCCACCCAGGAGCAGCAGTGGTGCTAGAGACGTCTCTCTGTTTCTGCATCAGACAGCTTCGGTGGCTGCTGGCATCTGGGAAAGCCAAATCAGACTGAGTGGATGCAAACCTCATCTCTACTGACTTAGTGGGGAAATTGAGAGATTGTCAGGGATCAGGTTCACATTTCCTGCAGATTCTAGAAGCAAGTTTGTCCACACTCACCAACAGGAAGCTCCACTACCAGCAGGGCACGGTCACCTTGCAGACAGGGAGCTCTGTGTTGGACATGTGGGTGAGACCCAGCGGGGATGCTGCCCACTGGGGAGTAGACCAGGGCTCGGGGTGGCCCTGGCACTCCCTAGAGCCTGTGGGTGTGGAGTGTTCCTGTGCCTGAGTTCAGTGGCTCCTCTGGGGATGTGCTGAGTGGGTCAGACCCATGGAGTGTTTAGCACCCCGCCTTGGTCCTGCCGGGACAGCCTCAGAGCCTGGGCGGAGTCTGGAGGGATGTACCTGAGGTCTAAGAGCCTCGGGAAGGGCTGACAGGACATGCAGCAACACTGCACTCCTGGTCATCAGGCCGCAGGTGCATTTTTGTTCATGGTAATGGGAGGTTGGTGTCCTAGTGCGGACCCAGGTTGTGATTTGGCTACTGTGGTCACGCTCCTGTCCCTGTTGATGGACGGGTGGTGCTGCGTGTGTGTCCTGGGCTGAAGATGGCCATTGGCTGGCACGGCCAGCCCACTGAGAAGGCATGAGGAGGGCCCATGTCTGTGAGAGCCCTGTCTCAGTTACTTCTCACTCGTTGCTGGGACAAATACCCAACACTCGAAATGAAGGAAGGAAAGGTTGCCTTAGCTCACAGTCAGTGGAGGTTCCAGTCCGTACACCGCTGGCTCCAGGGCAGATGACAGCAGTTCATGGCTGCAGACAACAGGGGAGAGCAGGGGAGGAGCTGCAGCTGCAGCTCTGTCAGCCTCTCTCCCTCCCGCTGCGAAGAAGATCCGAGCTCCTCTAAAGTGGCAGGGCTGTGCAGTGGTGTGGCAAAGCATGGAACTCCTCTAAGGTATGGGGGTGCGCAGAAGCCTTTCTCAGCCCCTTTCTATTTATTTATTTATGGGACCAGGATTTGAACTCATGCCCTTGCACTTTCCGGGCAGGCACTTCTGCCACAGAGCTATCTTCCTAGCCCCTCAGCCCCTTTCTATACCTTTTTTGTGCTGAGTCACTCTAAGGGGACCTTCCCCACCCTAGGGCAGGGTTCTCACACCCCAGAGTGTGGAATTGCCCAGCTGAAGGAAGGCCAAGCCTTCCACAATGCAAGTTGACACAGTTTATCAACCACCACAGTCCCCCACCCTGGGTCAGTGCAGTTACAGGGAAAATATTCTTCGAATTGGAATATGAACTTTTACTCCAAGTCTAATTTCTGATCTGTAAACAAAGCCTGCAGGAATAGGAGGCCCTGGGTCTGTGGATCAGTCCCCCAATATGACTTACTTAGAGCAGCTCCTTGGAGCTGCCAGTGCCTCTCAGGTGAAGATTAGCACTTGTTAGGCAAGTGTGAGTTTTGTTGGAACAAAGCAACACACACTGCCCCTTATTTCAAGAGCACAGAAAAGGGCGGGGCCAGACGGCCTCCCTGTGAAGAGGAGAGGAGGCTCCAGGCTAGCACTCCACGGAGCGCTGACAGTGAGAAGGCGCAGGCTGGCACCTGCGTGAGGTCACGGCGCTCAGGATTGCGGGGGACATTTCTCACCTACCTGGAACTGGCAGGGACAGCTGAGTGCCTGGCATCCTCCAGGAACACAGGAAGATCTTCTTTCAGTAAGGTCAACAAAAACTGGTCCTGAGTCCTGTATGCAGAAGAGAATTAAAGCTAAGCTCTCAGGGCCTGGAGACAGAGGCTTGAAAATAGGGTACCTCTGCGGGTCCCCCAGATCCTCAGGTGGCAGTCTGGGCAGTGATCAGGGCTCTGGGGCGGGGTCTAAGTTGGCACTGGCCACACTGTAGTTCTTAGATGCACATCTCAGGGAGAAAGAACCACATGGGTATGTCTCCCTTTCCTGGTCCCCCTGGGATACTCATGGAGACTTTCTGGGTGGTTCTGGACACGTGGCCTCCCTCGGGTGTGCAGGGAAGGATGCTGCAGGGACCTGAGGATATATTTTTTTCTGAATTCTGGTCTGTATAAAGAATCTAACTAGCTATGGGCCCCGTGGGGCATGGCGAGAACTGATGGAGATTTAAGGCTCAGGGAGGTTGTCCATTGTGCATGTGAAAGTCCCCCGCCATGTGCAGACCTGGGGGCAGAGCACCTTTGGCTGTTGACTGCCCTGTTCCTGGCTGTCCCATGCTACGTCTTCCCCTCTTGGGGGAACGGCTGGGCTGTCATCCCTCCCTGCATCGTTGGAAGGAGACCCGGCAGCTAGTGAGTGCCGCCACATGGGTGTGACTCGGGAGGGCGTCTCTCCCACCTTCACCTTGTAACCCCTAGGCCTCCCTGGAAAGTTGCCCCTGCACTTTCATGACCAACAATGTAGATCCAAGCAAGGAGCTGCAGGACAATGCGAGCTGTTGCTCATTTTCTGTTCACATTAAATTTACTGTTTGGGGCTGCATGGCTTGTGAGGGAAGAGCAGGTGTCTTCCAGCCAAGGCTATAGTCCATGCACCGTTACCTCAGCTCTCCTAGGATGCATCCTCAGCCCACGTGGAAGCTTCTGGCTAAGGCTGCCAGCAGGTAGTGGAAGAGCAGTGTGGTTATATGAGGCTTCTGTCTTCTGCAGACCCCTGGGGTACAGCACCCTGCGGCTCCTGGTGTGAGGGAAAAGGGAGGAGGAGGTGGTGACATTGCAGCATCTCCACAGAGCTCCAAGCAGAGCCTTGAAGGATCTGAGGCCACCATCCTGGTTGCCAGGTCAGGGCATTCACATTGCAAAGGATACTGGGATCTGTGGTCCCACGCCTGGACACTGGAACCTGGAGGTGACGCTGAGCACAGATGGGCGGAGCTGGCACTTCCGAGTGTAGCCTGAACTCAGGGCCTGGGCAGTGGCAGCCGAGCACCTGGACACACTGTGTGTGATGGGAACAGGTCACTAACAGCTGTGTCAGAAGCCTCAGGGCTCATTGCCACCTGTGATTGTGCAGAAAGTGCCACTGGTGGTAGGGTGCCCTTCCTGTGGAGGGGGACAACCTCTGAGGCGTAAATCCTGGAGGGGCAGTGGTGGGCCCATGTGCAGGGTGGAGGCATGGAGATGCTCCACAGTGAGCAGCTGGCCCCCGCAGAAGAGTGCTGCTGTGGCTGCGATGCTGCTAGATTTTTGAATGCGTCCCCCAAAATTCAGATATGCAAGCGAAGTCCAGCGACATCTGTGGGTGGCGTGGGGGAGTGGTGCTTTGGGGTCATGTGGGCTTGACACGAGATCATGGGGGCCTTATAAACAGAGGAGGCAAGACCTGAGGCAGTGCACTCACGGGCTCCCAGGGAGGTCTTTGCTGGGGGCAGAACTTCAAGGTGCAGTATCCTTTCATAATGCTGGGCAGAACTGGGCCACATTCTGAGGTGTGCCAGCCCCTGGAACCATGGGCTGTGAGCCTCTGTTCTTTTTAAATTTCCCAGTCACTTCTCCAGTCACAGTGACAGAGAGCAGACCACAAAACGCTTTCCTGTTGTGTTCCTGGAATGCACCAGGCCCCTCCTTGGGGCCTTTGCCCTTGTGGCTCTTTCCCCCAGGATGCCCCACCTCTGCAGCCCTCCCGGGACACCAGGAATGCAGCTGGCGCCTGTTCTAGGGGAAGGCAGCCGGCCCAAGTGGTCTGGCCAAGGGTGCTGAGAGTGGCTGGGGGTGCAATTTTGTTTATGGTTTTAAACTTTTTATTTGAAAGTAACTGTAGTTCTGTTACTTTAGCAATAACAGAGAAGTTACAAAAATAGGTAGATTTTTTGTGCCCTTCAGCCTGCTTCTCCTAAGGTCAGCACCTTACATCTTCATGGAGCAAGGAGTAGAGCCAGAAACTGGACATCATGGCACTGCTGCTCAGTCTCCAGCTTACCAACTCCTGGGGCGTTTGTCTCTCACCACGCCGCTGCCCACGTGCTGTGGCGTCCGTGGATGAGGCATGGCCCCCACTGGTCCTGCTGTGGTGTCTATGGTGGTTAGCTGCTGCCACCCTTGTTTCTCCAACCTCCCTTTTATTTATCTATCTACTTAATTATTTACTTCCTTATTTACACCACTGTAAACTCTTGGGTGTTGACTTTATCCTGGGGATTACAACCCATTCCCCTTCTGGTT
>PVKN010016444.1:0-17902 GCA_004027915.1 Capromys pilorides | reverse complement strand
GGGGGGGGGTGGCTCAGCCCACCCTGAGGGCAGAGCTGGCATGGCATGTGGTGCCGGGGATCAAACTGCGGTCCCCCACACCTGCCTAAGCTTGTCTAATCAGGTGCTTCAGATTGCTGAGCTAACCTTGCTGGCCCTGTCTTTTGGATCTTATTCATTCTTTCAGTTTCTTCATTAGGGAAACAATACGATGTTTACACATGTGAATCTAATTTATTTCACTTATGAGTATGGTCTCTATGTGCATCCATTTACCTATAAAAGCCTCAAGTTTGTCTCTCTTTATAGCTGAGTAGTCCTCTCTTCTGGAAAACAATACCACATATTTTTCACTCATTCCACTGTTGATGGACACTTATTTGGGTTATTTCCAAGACTCAGCTATTTGATTTTGAGACTATATTTCAGTTTTCATGTAGTATCATTAGAAAAAAAAAAAAAGAACAAAAGCTGCATTTATAAAAAGATTCCTTCTTAATATTTTGGGTTGAATTGTGTTCCTAGTCTTCCCAAAAGTCCTAAATCCCTGCCCCTGTGCATATGAGTTTATTTTGAAAACTGGCTCTTGACAGATGTAATTAGGTAAGGACTGTGAGAAGGCATCATCCTGGGTCAACACGGGCCTTAAATCCAATGACGCCTCAAGCGGAAAGAAAGGGAAACCAGCATGGAAGTGCACAACAGGGAAGAAGTTACTGTGCAGACAGAGCGAGATGGGAGTCGGACGTCTGCCAGCCAGGCAATGCCAACAACTGCCAGTGGTCCTCAGAGGCTGGAAGAGTGGCACCAGGAGGGTTCCCTCCCTGAGCCTGCGGTGGGGGGGGGGGGGGAATGAATGAGGCACCTCCTAGATTTTGGACCTTTCATCTCCACCTCCAGGAGGCAACACATTCCTGTTTTTTAAACTACACAACTGTTAGGATTCTTTTTTATGGAGCCACAGGAAACTGGCCCAACTCCTTGACAGACACTTGGTAGGGACAGAGTCTAAAGCTATGGCTTTGCCAAGGGAAGAAGAGAAAAAACCCAGTATGTCACTCTACCACGTGTTTTAGCTGCCTGTGAAGTTTCCGCTTATCCACCCGCAGGTGACCACCACCCACAGAATGCTAAGGAGCCACAGTGGTCAGCTACGGGTGGACGTCAAACTCCCAGCTGTCTGACTCAGCAAAACAGAACTAATGAAAAGTACAGACCTGCAGACCAACCTCTGCCCACCCTGTAGACTTCTGGACGTGCTCCGAAGGAAGCCTTTCTGCCTAGGGTCACCACTTCCTCCATGCTAACTATGTTGCTTTGTGGTGACACTAAAAAACTTGAGTGATTCATGTTTGTTTGTTCAGCTTCCAGACTAACACGTTACCAAGAGCAGTCATTCCCCAGAGCCTCTCAGATCTCCTTGTCCTTTTCTAGTGATCCATTGCAATGACTTGAACAGCTTCTTAGCACCCTGCTCTGCAGTTTACTTCTCTAAAGCAATGTGAGATCTGTTTCTTTTCCCAGGAATCTGCCACCCTCCCTGTTCCCTGCTCCCTCTCCATCTGCTAATGTTCCAGGTGCCCCTTGCTCTACTAAACCAGCTATTAATATTTTTACTGGCCGGGATAAATTTTTGGCTCAAGTAAGATCAGCCATCTTTGGGGACCCCGATCTTATGCACACATTCACCCCTGTTTCTATGTCTTTCTGCCTGTTCGTTTCATGCCTAGGTCCTCCCATGGCCCCTCATCTATAAGAATTCCATGCACCTTCCAAGGTCTAGTCTCCAACCACTTCCCCCAAAACTGTCTTTGAAATCTCCAGACACTTCTAGAATCATTTCTACTTCAAACCTCCTTAAGAAAAATGCTAGCACATCTCTACATGTTCTGTTTCATAATGGATATGCAGAGAACCACTGAGGTCCAGTAGTACCTAGGAAGAAGGAAAGATGGAAGAAACCCAACCTCTACTCAGAGGGGACCCTAAGCCCAAATAGGGAGACAAATGTATAAGCAGACAGGTTTAAGTTAGAGGAATGGATGCTGCAGTGTTTAGGGTCCCACAGAGAGCAGCAGGGGACCCCGGCCCAAGAGGGCATTACCCTTTAGGTCTGCATCTGTGAGCTGAGCCAAGGCCCCCATGGTGAAAGGAGATGTCCTGAACTGCTCAGGGGATTTCCTGACCTGGCTGGTCCTGCTCCACAGCAGACTTTGCTTTAGATGTTAGAGGGCACACAGGGGTTGTCCCCAGGGAATCGAGGGGCAAGACCTTGCTGAGAGCTTGGACTGTGGCTCTTCTGTGGGGGCGGGGTTTATCAGAGGGTGTGGCCTCTTGAAGGAAGGTGAGGACTCCAGGGCCAGGGCCAGATGGAATAAGGAGAGAGCACTGTGGGCTGAATTGTGGACCCCACCCCCACCCCACATACAAAAGCCTTGAGCCCTAAGGTAAGGCTATGGCATGGTGACTAGGTCCAGAGGGTGGACCCTCCTCACAGGATTAGTATTTCTATGAAAGAGGCCTGGGGGAGCTTTTCTGTTCACTGAAGACCCCTGAGAAGGGATTCTATGGAACAAAAAGTGGGTCCCCACCAGACACCACATGTGCTGCCACTATGGGCTTGGATTTCCTGTCTCCAGAACCAGGAGAAGTAAATTCTTCTTGTCCACAAGCCACCCAGTATATGTTCGGTCATAGCAGCCCCAGAAGATTAAGTTAGGGCCACCCAGGAAGGCCTTTTGTAACTCTGCTTTTGCTGCCCTTTGCCTCCCTGAGCAGGACCTCTACGCTAGCACGTGAAATTCAAGAGCTGGATGTCTCCTTCGGAAGAGCAACAGGAAGCTTGAAGTCAGAATATCCCCAAAGCCTCCAAATGTATTTCCTGTCTCTCTTGAGGGCAATATGGCTGCTAGCATCAGGAAAAGGACTGCTTTTCATTACCTCTTTTCTCCTGTTTCCACAGGGATCAACGGCGGAGGCTTGTCCACGTGTTGAGTCCACATTAGACAGCACTACTGTCCTTTCTCTGCAGGAGGCTGAGCCCACCTTTCCCAAGTCTCCCCTTCCTCCTACCAAACAGGCTTTTAGTTGGCTGCAGGACTGCCAAGATAAAGACTTTATTTTCAGCCCACCTTAAGCAAGAATGAGGTACAGAAACTGACAAGACAGGAATGCATTTCCATTTACCCAAGCCACTGTGTTCCACAGGGGCCCATTACACTCACTCAGAGCCCCGTATAGCATAGGCCCCGATTAACCTTCAGTTGGGCTATTGGAGCAGGCTCCCAACCAAGCTGTATGCCTCTCATTTGTCCTTTGGACATGTGTTTTCTGTTGTTTTTCAAAGCCTTTTAGTTAGATTGATTAAGGCCCATTCTTTAGGTTTCTGAATGTACATTTTCTTCCCCTCATGAGCTGAGCTGCTCACCCCCACCCCCCTTCCTACACCCTCCCCTCCAACCTGCTCCCCCATGGAATACAATGGGCCAAATCATTAGAAGCCTATAGCAAGGCAGAACACACCCTGGAGGGCAGCAAGCGTGTGCTGAGGCCACTCGTTACAGCCTTGTGGATGAGAAACCAAGAGGTGCAGCCTAAGAGCCACGTCTGAGGGCAGCATCACCCGATGCTATCGCCAAACATAAAGGCTCTGGCTCTGCCAGCACAGTCAACAGAAAGTGCTATTCCAGGGAACGCTGTAACTACACATGCCTTCGATTCCTGCTTTTCCAGGCAATTAACCCATAGCTGGTGCCAACAAAATTTTACATCTTCCTTCCTGTCTCACTGTAAATAATCCAATTTCAAAGGCAAATGCACTATATGCCCTCCCACACACATCTTATTTTATGTATCACATCTTGCCTTTCTGTCAAGATGGGAAAATTGTCCTAGATACCAAAATAAGCCCCTCACTATGGTCCCCAAATGTTGAACTGAGTATAAGAGCAAACAATCCCAGGATGACTGGGAGTGGGTGTTGTTCAGGACTAGAAGATATCTGAGCTATTCCTCCATGGCCTGGGAGCTCACACAGCAATTTCTAGGTCTGTCCTAGATCTCTTCCTGCTGCATGAGTGTGATGTAGAACATGCTCCTATGGGTTGCTCTCCATCTACAGGACAGAGATGCTTGGAACAGGGACGTGAGGGACATTACGGACAAAGCCCTCCAGGCAGTGAGGCAATTCCTTTCAGTTAGGGTTCACAGCAGACCGTGTATTAGCTCATTAGGACAAAGACTCTTCAAGAGGTCAAAGTGATAGGCCACCAGCCTCTATTATTTGTCACTTCTTCTGTAAAAATCTGAAGATTTTAAGAGAAGTCTTACAATGCCTGGGGTTCTACAGCTGCCTTGCCTTCTTCTTTATTACTTAAAAGGCCACAAGCCCAGCCAAAAGAAATGAGTCCTTGGAATAAAGATAATTTCTAAGATAGTAAACATAAAGCACACAGAGAATCCAACTTTGTCCAGCTAAGTTCATCTTAAAACCCAGTCACATTGTTGCTCAGTCCAAGGTTATCTGCTAACTCCAAGGTCACCCTTCCTGGCACATTTTGCTCCCCCCATGGTTGCTTCTCCTTGCCCCTCCTTTGGAGGGCCACACTGAGTACCATGCCCTCTCACGGCACTGTGGCTCTTTCCATGGATTAATCGGGTTTGGAGATTCAAATTCATGTGTACAATTCTTTAATCAATGTCTTTCTCTACACTGACTATACATTCCTATCAGAGTAAGAATGTGTTTTATTAATCACTGCGTCCACAACATTTCTCCCACGCAAAGTTTAAGGAGCCTTTGATGTATGAATCATTGGTTCCAGTAATGAACACATCGAGTACCCTCTAACTGCTCTCTCCGAGCCCAAACCACAGCTTCATCCCTGGCCAGGTCCAAACTAGTAGCCCCAGCTGTTTACTCCAGACTTCCTGATGCCCCAGTTGGAAGTCTCTGGAGCTAGCCCCTTCACTAGGAGTGCATCCATGCTGCACGAGCTCTCTCCGCAACTGACTTGGCCTCCTTCCTGGCTGAGTGCATGACTCAGCCTCTTGTTTCTGCACTTTAAGAGCTTTCTCTAATGACCTCTCTCATGTGAGAAGCGTGCTGCATTAGCATCTGGAGAGCTCAAGGAAATTAGCCAGTGCATATCCATTTGCTTAGATGCAGAAGCAAAACAAGAAGTCAAGGAGGCTGTTTGCCATCCTACAGCCAGTTTGCAGCCCTCGGTTACCCTTCATTTTTCCTTCCCAACTCTTTGCTAATTGCTTTCTCAAGCCTTACCTTTTCACTAGGCCCTGCTCAGCAATGTGTCTCCAGAAGTGTATGAATAACACACAGATAATTTAGAGAGTTGGGAGGGCCCTTCATCGTAATGGTCAAGCACCAGTCTCATCCAAACACTGGTGGTGATACCATGAGTTAGTGCTCTGTATTGAAGAAACAATGTTGATCTCAATTAAACAGTCATCCTAGAGAACTCCAGAAGAAGACACCCTAGTCACAAAGAATGGGAAGGGACTTTGTGTGTTTTTGTTGTTGTTGATGATGATGATATTGTTGTTTTGAGCAGGGTCTCGCTAAGTAGTGCAGTCTGGCCTTGAACTCACTTATGTAGCCCAGGCTGACTTCGAACTCATGGCAATCTTCCTGTCTCAGTCTCCTGAGCGCTGGGATTACAGGCATGCCCCACCCCATGTTGGCTAAGACGTGGTGTTTTAAAAGTGATCTGTAAGGTGATACGAGGCAGGGCTGGAGTAAAAGTTGGCAACCACTACAAATCGTGCAACTGAATTGTGACCCCCAGTGACAGGTTGAGTGACAAGGCCAGCTATGTCATCCTAGCACATTTCCATGTCTGCACCAACATTATTGCTCTCACTGACCAAGCACCAAGTTCTCACATGTCAGCTTCCCATCCTCCCAGTCACCAGAAGAGAGAAAGGCTTTGGATGCTGAGTGATATTTTACACTTGACCATGCCAAAGCGCTTCCATGTATGTGTTGTAACTTGGCCCAGCAATAAGACTTAGTACCCTGGAGAAGAACAGCAGAGGACTGGCCAGCTGAAAGCTCAAGTCAAAGAAGAACTTGTTCAGGCAAAGGCCATATGAGGCTAAGAATAATAGTTTTGTGTTTGGATATGAAGAGAGGTGAACTTGCACCAAGGTGAGAGCCACCTTAGGAGCAGATCCACTAGCTGGAGGAGAATGGCTAGAGCTTCAATGCCACCCATCCCTTTACCTCAGCAGACGTGAACCGGCCCCCTGCTGTACAGGGCCAACTGGGCATCTGCAGACATACAACATCAATCTGATGAAAGGTCACGCTTTCTCTGAAGCACCTGAATTAGTTATAAGAAAGAACCTTTTCATCATGAGAAAGGCTATGGGACCTCATTCCCCGGGGAAGATGGAAGACAATACCCGGACCAAGAGGTCAAGCATTATTGGAGATGGGTAACAGACCTGGGTGTGTGCACAGCCAGCCCTCCCATCATGCTGAGTAAATAATTTGTGACTATGACCAGATTTCAACTGCCAAGTCTGATCAGGCAAAGCGGGAGATGTTTGGGGGCTGGGGCTGAATTTAATTTTAATTTAGTTTTCTGAAACACACTAGAATACATAAGACTGGATTGAAGGAAATCATGGCTTCCAGAATGCAATGAAAAAATCAAATTCATTTACCATTCTGGTCTCAGATAGGGAAGGTAGACATGTAACATGCAAGGGAGGTACTACAATAGGAGGAATATTTGTCCCCATCAAAACTCAAGCTGAAGTTGGGTTCCCAGTATAGCAAGTTTGAGAGGCAGTGGTTACCTTCAAAAGGTAGATCACAGGGACTCCCCTTATGTCTTTATCTGGAGATAGGGTCACACTGCAGGAACAAGTTGGATGAAGAATCTGGCTCAGTTGCTGTCAGAGCAGGCTCTTATAAAGCAAAATCACCCTGTTTGGGCCCTGCTTGGGCTTCGGCCCTTTTGTAAATGTATTTTGCCAAACTTTTTTTTAATTATTAAAAAATCATTTATTGGACCAGCCAAAAAGCTCTGCAGAGTAAAGCACCTGCAAGCAGAGCAGGGGCCCAGGACTGCCCTGCCAGTCCTGCCCCCAGGGCACACTGAGAGAGCAATTGAGACTGGGTGTGGTGGTATGCCTCTGTAATCCCAGCTCTTGGGAGACTGTAAACAGGCAGATCACTGTGAGTCTGATGTAGTAGTGAGACCCTGAACATCCTGTAGACCCTCCCTTAAAAAAAATGAATAATTTATTTAGTTATTTGGTACAGGTTCTTCCTATGCAGCTGGGACTTGTAGTGATTCACCTGTCTCAGCCTCTCCAGCACTGGGATTACAGGAATGTACCACCGTGCCTGGTTTCAGTAGCCTGGGTTATAGGACCACCAAGGTATGTTGTACTGGGGATCAAACCTTGGTCCTCGTGCCTACTAGGCAGGTGCTTAGATCACCAAGCTATCTCCCCAGCCCATGATCCCCAGTCTTTCTATGAGTCCCCACAATACAATGCTATTCCCCACACAGCCAAGCTGCTGTCAGGCTCTTAGACCCCCAGTACTGTCAGGTAAATGAATCTCTTTTCTTTTACAAATCAACCAGTCTCAAGCATTTTGTTAGGACAGCAGAAGACAGCCTAAGACAGAAGACTACTTATCTATGGTTACACAGAGGGGAGCTGGGTCTGACAAAGTAGAGGAATATCCATTTATTCTTCTCTACTTAGAGCCTGGAGTACTGGACACCATTTAGCATCAAAGTTCCCTGCATCCTAAGAAGAATGGGCTGGCCCATCCAGGCTGCAGGCTGGACTTATCCCAGGGAATCTCTGAGCATGAGGGAGACTCCATCCAGGTTACCTATAACAGGCTGTCCCAAGCAAATATCCGTGTTATGGTTTTTACCTAGTCGTCCCCCAAAAGCCTCACTTAAATCATGGAGCTGTCAAGTGCGAGGCTCAAGGGGTGGGGCCAAAGGACCAGGGTGGGACTTGAAGGGCGTGGCCAAGAGAGGCCCGAACCATTAAACTGACAGCAAGCGCTGTCAGAGGTTCTTCCTCCCCAACTCCCCCCACCCCCGCCACTCTAACCCCAGGCGGCGGTTTTGCGCAGAGGTATGGAGCAAATCATCCTGGACACAGCAGCACCCCAGCCCCTCGTCCAGTCCCTATAAAGCGGGGCAGCGTCTTGAAACCTCCAGGAGCTGTGAGCTAAGTAAACCTTTCCTCCGCTAAGATTGTGTGTCGGGTATTTGTCCCAGCAACGACAGAAAAGTACCTAAGACAATCTGAAATACAGACAAAGTGGGCTGGGGAAACAAACAGGACACCATGAAAAAGCAGAGAGCGCTGTCCCAGAACAACAGGACTGTCGCCTGCCAGGCCTCGGGCACACTACTAGGCTGAGGGCTTGCAGGGACGCATCGCTGCGGAGCCTGACACGTTCCCAGGTGGGGATTTCGTGAGGTGGCTGGCTCAGCGGCGGGACGCTGGACTGTGGATGAGTGACACTAGATCAGTCTGTGAATGGGCTTACATCTGGGTGCAGTGCTGGGAGATGACCTGGTGGAGAGAGCTGACCACCGTGGGTATGAGGGCATGTGTCCCCCCTCCTCCCTCCATCCCTGCCTTCCAAGCCCTGATTTGTTTTTCCCCTGCGATGCCCCTCTGCTGTGCTGCCCTGCCTTGGAGCTAAACGACTATAGGCTGGAGCCTCCACACACTCAGGGCCCAGTAAGCCTCTCCTCCTTCCAACTACGCAGGCTGGGCACTGCATCACAACAATGGGAAAGGCAGGGAGGCGGGGATGCTCTCCCTAGCCAGGAGGGCTGCTATGGTGGCCGTGCCTGAAACCACTTCTCCAAGGCAACACGTGAGAACAGCTTCCTCGCCTCGGGGTAGCCTCTCCTGGACACTGAATGGAGGCCCAAAGGAAAGCTGCTGGACCCCACCTGTGTGGCCACTGGGCCACGCCAAGGACAAACCCCAGATTCTCAAAGTGGGGTCCTCAGATCAGAATTATACGGGAACACCTTGAAGCAGTAACCCCCAGCCCCATTCCAGGGTACAGTAAAACTCCTCAGGAGATCTGATGTACACCGAAGCTTGACAATCACCAGGCTAGGCCATGAACAGCAAATCATAATTGCAAACATGGCTGCAGTGTTGCCTGCGGGTCAGATCTGCCCAAGGAAAGGCGGCCGCACAACTCTGGAGGTCAGAGGACCGCCAAGCAGGCCTCATAAAGCCAGCACTGAAGAGAGCCCTACAATCGTGCGCAGCCCTCTTTTTTGGGGGGCCCAAGCAATCATTTTACTAGTTGAGTGAGAGACAATCTGGTAATCTAACTGACATCCCACTGTTGCCCGCCGCTATGGGGATAAAGTGCAAAACGTTCACTGTGGTCCCCCAAGCCTTGGGTGCCTGTCCTCGGCCTACAGCCCCCGCTGTCCTCCCCCCACAGCCCAGCAACACGATCTCCTTTCTGCTGTTGTGTCTCCCCTCCCTTGGTCTGCGGGCTGAGTCTTTGTGTGCATGCAGCGCCCTCCACTGGCAACGCCCGGGCCCCATCTTCACGCCCAGCGGATTCCTTTTCTCCCTCCAAGTGTAAGCTTCCTTTCCGCAGCACTGTCACCCACCTCCCCGCCTCATGGGATGAGCTCTCTGCTGCTGGGAAACTCCACACCCAAAATTCAGCAGCTGAAAAAGCTCTAACATCTCACACCGCTTCCTTGGGTTTGGGGTCGGGAAGGGGAGGCATCGAACACACCAACACCCGCAGCATCAGTGCCTGCCCTGGATAGGATAAGAGAACGCTTTCGGGATTCTGATGGCAGAGAACTTTCGTGTATAGGAGGGAAATCGATACACAATGAAGCTGTTGGGCCGAAGTGAGCTTATGACGACATCATTTTCAGCTAAGTAGGGTGTGCATTTAATCTGCCATTTGATCTATGTCAGCCTGACTGGCTCCAGAGAGGCCTATGAGATGACCAACACTTCTGGCGTGTCTGAGTGAGAAACAGCGGTGCATCCTGGGAACGAGAGCTCGATTCCGGGCTCCTCCTGTCCCGCTTTCCCCCTGCTCTTGGCTCCCTGGTACCTACAGGCTGAGCATCTTTCTTCAACGGTGATGTTTTTGCCTTGAAGACGGCTGACAATGGACCAACACCTCTGTAACCATGAGCCAGAATAAACTAGTTCCTCCTTTCTACTGTGCCTGTTAGGCATTCTGTCCCAGCACTAGAGTTGACTAGGACACAGGCTATTGAAGAATCCTCCTCCATCACGTCCAGAGACTAATTATCTACTGCTGCAGAACACGTTCCACCAAAACTCAGAGGCTTATAGCAATGAATGTGTATGCTCTCCTGGTTTTAGAGGCTCAGGAATCCAGGAGCAGCTTGAATGAGGGTCCTGGCTCCGGGTCTCCCATGAGGCTGCAGTTCACTGAAGGCTTCATGGGGGCTTCAGGATCCACTGGTAAGTTCACACATGCAGTTCTAGGCTTCACACTCAGCTCCTGCCCTGCTGGGCCTGCCTCAGAGGGATAGGGCTATTTATAACATGAAAGATGGTTTTCTGCAGAGTAAAGAATAAGGAAGGGGAGAGAGGAGAAGAGGAGAAAGAAGCAGAAGGAGAGAGGGGAAAGGGAGGGAGATGAGAAAGGGGGGAGGGAGAGGAAGAGAGAGAGGAAGAAGAGATGCTGAATGGGAAGTAGGGTATGCACAGAGCCACCAGGACACTCCATGACCCAGTAACCGAGGTTCCTCACAATCCTTCTGATCTCTCCTGTTAGGCAGCAGTGAACCAGTTAAGTCCGGCATACCCAGGGGAGGGGGAATTCAGCTCAGCCTCTCCAAGGGAGGAACCTAGTTTTTACAACCACCACATCCTTTCCATAGGCGAGGTCAGGATTTCCACTAGATAGCTGAGGCGCTCAGCTTAGAGGAAATGGACGCCTAGCTCCTACGGACTCCAGCTGTTGCAGAGGCAGTGAGCTCTCCACGTGTGTCGCTTGGCTCTCTTCCTAAATTGAAGAGTTCAAAAAGGCAAGGACTACTACAAGTTATACCCCTGGTGAAAATACTAGGTGACAGGCACACAGTACTTAATTTGTACTAGGGCTCCAAATATACGGGGTGAGTGAATAAAAACAAATAAATGAAGGAAGGAGGGAACAAATAACAAATGGAAGGAAAAAGAATATTGGAGGGAGGCAGACACAGAGAACGGCGCCAAGAAAGAGGCCAAAATCCAGAAATGGAATCAGTTCTACCCACAGCCTTGCTCGTATAACGAAATGCAAACCCCCTTCAGGGTAGCAGGCCTATCAGCTCCGGTTTCCTCTGAGTGTTTCTCACACTTCAGCGATGAGCAGGAAGCCACTGGCTCAGCCTCAGGCAGCAGCTAGCTCCTCAGATTGGCTCAGCAGGCCCGTTGGCAAAACAGGAAACCTATCCCCAATGCATAAGGTGGAGGAGCCCGGAAGTCACACCTCCTTTACTAAGGGAGCTGTCCTTTGCTGTTCTCTTGGAAGCGCTGGGCTCCAAATCCAAGCACTCTCATCAGTGCCATGCAGGGGAGCCAGCCGCAGGCCTCCCAGCCTGCTCCTGAGGGCAGCCTGCACGCCGGAAGCTAAGGACAGGCTCCTGCTCCCGCTCTATGGTCCCCAAGCCCAAGCTGCTCCTCCACTGCGCAGTCGCCCCTCCAGCAGTCCAGACCTGGCTGCCACAGGCAGAACCTTGCCCCTGCCCAGGGAAATATCAAGTGAAGGAGGAGGGCAGGAGGGAAGGCAACAACACGGGAAGGGAGGGAGAGGAGAGGACGGAACCCAGAGCACATTTCAAGGACAGGAGGTAGAGAAACAGAACCAGGACCCTGGAGGGGACACCTTGTGTTCACAGAACACCCCGTGTGCTCAGGCCCAAGGCATCCCCTGCTCAGGCTCCAGGCTGGCCGAGTGCAGAGGGAGCGCTCCACATTGCAAAGGACTCGGAACACAGCGTGTCCATGTGCCCAGGGCTGATTCACAAAGTGACTTGGGAAACAGCTCCTGATGCCTTTCTAAAATCTTATGATGTATGTTGTCATGGTCCCCTTTTAATTACTGTCCTGGTCTGGCACTTCAGAGGTCTTTGAAGGCTAAAAAGTGCACTTCAGTGTGGGGTGGTTATTGTGATAGCACTTAAAAAAATTATTTATGTATTTGGTACAAGGTCTCACTCAGACTCATAGTGATCCTCTTGCCAGCCTCCCCAGTACTGGGATTACAGGCGTGTACCAACACACCAGGTTTCAGGGCTTGCACAGCACACCTGGAGTTCCAGGGTCTGCGTGTCATGAAGTACCAGGGATCGAACTTGGGTTCTTCCGCTTGCCAGGCAGGTGCTTAGGCTACTGAGCTATCTCCCCAACCTTTGACATCATTTATATACTTTTTAAGCTTTTTTTTTTTTCCTTTTTGGAATGTTCACCTACTGGGTACACCTCATTTTCTTGGGTTCTTTTCTCACACTTTGCATCTCTGTGCCTTTTCTCCTTTGAGATTTCCTCAACTTTATATATAACCCTCCTACTTTTTTTATTCTAGCTATCTTGTTTTTAATTTCCAAGAGAGCCTTCTCTGAATGGCCCTTTTCATTATTGATAGTGTCCCTTTTTCACTCTGAACATATTCATCATTCTTGCTGTTTTATGTTTTCTCATAATGGCTGCAGTGTTTCTGTTATCTCCAAATTAGTTTCTAGTCTTTATCTTCCACATGGAAGCCATTCCTCAAATGACGGTAGCACTTTGGATACCCAGTGGTAACAGCATAAGATATATTTAGTCTTTGTCCCAGGCTTCTGGAACGGAGTTCCTAAACTTTTGGAACATCCTGAGCTTCTGCTAACCAGCTGACTGAGGCTGGGCTCCTACACTAGGCCTCAGGAAGAGCAGGTCATCAGGAAGAGCAAGTAATTTCAGAGCAAGCCACCAGGAAGAGCAAACAATTCCATAGTTGAAACACTCAGTGATTTTAGAATAAAGATTAAACTCTACAAACACCCTCCAGTGAAGGCATGTGATCTTCTTTCCAGTTGTTCGACACGCAGGGGTACTGGGAGGTGGCATCATGAGAGGTGCGATGCTGCCCGCCCGCCCCACCCCTATGCTTTCCTCTGTATCTCTTGCATGTGGTCTTTTGATGACTGGCACGCTTCTGTAAGGTAAGCTAGCAAGCCATCAGTTTGTCAAAGTTCTCTGAGCTACTCGTGAAATGATCAGTCACAAGGAGGGTCCTGGGAGCGTCTAATGTATCAGTTGTCAGTCACAAGCACAGGTGCCAGTCTGGATATGCAACTGGCATCGGAAGTGGTGGCACTCTTGTGGAACAGAGCCCTTCATCTGTGGGCTCTCACATAATTCATGGACAGAGTTAGACATTAAATTGTAGGACACCCAGTCGGTGTCTACAGAGACCAGGAACATGGGCTAGTGTGGGAGAATGTGACCTATGCATTTGGTAGCCAGAAGCTATGTGTGTGAGTGGAAAGGAACTGGAATTTTTTTTTCCACCAGACTTATTTTATTACAAGGCAGAAATGGGAGACTGGGTGTGCCGGCTCCTAGAACTCAACACTGAGGCAGGAGGATCCAAAGGTCAATCCTAGCCTGGACAACTGAATGACTTAGGCCTTGTCTCAAAACCAAAAATAGAAAGAGCTAGGATGTAATGCAGTATGAAGGCCCTGACCCAGTCCCTAGTTTAAGGGAAATTAGTGCTTTAGAGACTTCTACACATAGCAGGTGGTTTTGGTGTGTGGGAGTTGTGTGGAGAGGACCAGGCAGCACTCCAAGGGCACGGAGCACCATGTCATCTTCTTGACAAGTGGACCCCAAGTATCAGTTTCTGCAGATCGTCTCCTGAATACTCCTCGGTTCTCCAGCAGAAAGCCTCTTCTTCTCCTTCCGGAAGGCTCCTGCTTGGTGTCGCTGCTCCCTAACTCACCCTAGGTCACCTCTGCCTCCTTCTGACCACTCAGCCCCACCCTCTCCTGGGATTCAGTGGCCAGAGGCCTCTCTCGTTCCATCCTCAGGATGATGAACTTTGCTCACCCCATGGTGAGAGAGAGGTGGCCACTCGGCTGTCAGGTCTTGGGGGAAGACCTGCACCTCTCCGTCTTGTTCCCACCACCATTCCCAGCCTCTGACCGTGAACTTCGGCTTGTCTCCTGGAGCCCTCCCTTCCACCAGCACGCCTTCCTCTCCTCTGCCTCTCCTGGTGCTGTTCTTACCCACCACACAGTGAACCCCCACCCCCAGCCATTCCCCCCCCAGCCATTCCCCCCCTCCCATCAGCACTCCCGGGGGACTGCACTCTGTCCTTCAGGGTGCACCTTTCTCATTCCTTACTGGCATTTTGATGGGACTTGGAGGCAGCAGTGTTGCTGAATGATCACTCTGAAAAGGAGCGTGCCTAACAGTTCTAAGCCTCGGTTTTAATTTTTAAAGACTGACAGGTTGATTTTTTTTCAGGTGCACAGCACAGCAGAGAAAAAGGCAGAAGGAAGAAGGGAAAAGGGCTTTATTTTCTTTGAGGACATGAAGAGAATATGGGGAAAGATGAGGAATTCTCTAGATTAGAACAAAGGGAGGCTGAGGCTTTTATGGCCTTTTGCCAGAGGTGGAGTTTGAAGGTGATGTCCAGATATACCCGAGGGAGCTGATTGGGGGTCTTCCTTGAGGTGGCAGGTAGGGTGGAGATAAATTATGTCCTGGCCTAAGGCGAAGAAGAAGGGGCAGGTGGTCTTGGTAAGATGGGCTTTTGCTTTAAGGGTATCAGCCATATTAGATAACCACCATAATGATTGTAGTAATTCATGCTAGGGCCAGATCCTATCACTAATATTTATAAAAATACCACAATAACAATACCTAAATACTATGGTAAGAAAAGGTATTTCCCTAATTCAACAAAAGCATCAGTTGACCTATTAAAGCTAAATATATTTGCCTATCCTATAACTCAACATTCCACTTATAGGAATCTACACAAGAAGAAAGCATGTGTGTACACCAACATGCATGTAGAAAATGCTATTTGTGACTTTTCTCTTCTGGGAACATTCAAGTGCCCTCTCACAGCAGAACACATAAATAACAGCCCATCAACACAATAGAATATCACATAGTCAAAAGAAGGGAAAACGATTATAACACATACAGATGATTCTACAAAACCTGTCAGGCAAAAGAAGCCAGATAAAGAATAGAACATGCAGTATGACTCTGTTTAAATGATATTGGAGAATAGGTAAAACCTATCTAGAATAAAAAAGTTAGAATCAAAATTTTCTCATAGAGGAAAGTTACGGCCTGAGAAGGAACATGTGGAGGGCTTCTGTTGTTCTAGGAATGCCTGTCTCTTGATCTGGATCATGCTTACATGTGGACATACATACGTAAGAAGTCCTTCAGCCAGATATGGTGGTATGTGTCCCAGCACACTGGGAGGTTCAGGGAGAAGGATCTTAATCACAAGCCCAGGCTGGGAATTTTAGTGGCCTAAACTGACTTGAAACTTAAAAAAAAAAAATATATATATATATATATATATATATATATATATATATACACACACATACATATATTGGGCTAGGCATATAGCTTACTAAAAAGTCCTGGATTCAATCTCCAGTACTAACTACATACATACATCTACATACATACATATGTATATACACATATACATTATTTGAGATTTATGTTTAAGAGCCTTATTGTTTATATCTCATAGGTTAAAATTTGATTTTAACAAAAGAAAACATAAAACTCCACTGTTTGTGTTGCTAACCCAAAACATCACAGCTATAGTTTGTGTCTAGCCCCGCCCCCAAAGCCTCTTGTACTCATTGGGGTGGCTTCTAGAGTTTGTGATTCACTCATGATCCAGTGCTGGGATTATGGTGTGAGCGCTACGGTTGTCATCCACAGCCTGCATACAGTATAAGCAAGGGAGAGAGGCCTACTCACTGCCACAGTCCCTGCTCTTCCCTCACTCTTTGCTGTCTTCCACCCCCATGAGCTGCTGCCCTCTGCCAGGTGGCGCTTGGCCTTTGGGCCAGCGGAGAATGGACTGAAGCCTCCACTAACTGTGAGCTAATTAAACCTTTCCTTTCCTTCATCTTGGGTGTCGGGTATTTTGTCCTAGCAATGAAAGAAAAGTAACCGAGACAATCATAAACTGAGTAGTTTACAAATAATGACCCAGTGCTCACAGCTCCTGAGCAGGGGATGGACAAGGTCCAGGATTCCTGGTGAGGCCACACTTTCTGGGCTGCAGACTGCCACCTTCTCACTGCGTCCTCAGGTGGGGCAAAGCGCTGGGCGGAGCCTCTGTAGAAGGGCACTAACCCAATTCATGAGCCCTGCATCCCCATGGCTCTGCATCCTCTTAAAGGTCTCACCTCCCAATATCACCCCACTTAGTATTTAGGTTTCAACACAGGATGTCAAGGAGTAGCACAAATACTCAGACCCTGTGTTATGGTTTGAGTCTACTTGTCCCCCCAAAGCCTCAAGCAGTCATGGGTGGCTTCTGGAGTTTGCGATTGATTCTTGATCCAGTGCTGGGATTGCAGGTATGAGTGCCACACCTTGGCCCTCAGGTGGGTGGGTAGTTTGCATTACAATGTAAGCAGGAGAGAAAGGCTAGCTAGTTGCCTGAGCTGCTCCTTCTTCCTTGGCTTTCTCTTGTTCTTTGCTACCGCCATGAATGGCTGCCCTCTGCCCTGTGCCGCTCTGCCTTGAAGTCAGTGGAGTATAGACTGAAACCTCCACTGACTGTGAGCTAAATAAATCTTTCTCTCTTTCATTTTGGGTGTTAGGTATTTGTCCCAGCAAGGAGAGAACAGTAACTGAGACACCCTGGTAATTACTCTTTGCCATTGCATTATTTTGTGCAGAGATGTTTCTGGAAGAGAAAGGAAACTATACTATCTGACCAGAAACCTGCTAGGATCTCAGAAGTAAGCATCTCTTCCATCAGAGATGCTGTCACCTCTTGGTCTTCCCTACTCTGATCTCCTACCAGTGGCAGAAGCTTTGTAAAGTCGTACTTCCTCTGAGCTTCAGTTTCCTCTTACAGGAGTGACCCCCCCCCATTCTTTCAGGGGTCCATTCCAATTCAAAAGGTTTTTCACTTCTAGGGAAGAGCTGGGATCTTTCTATACAACAAGGTACACTAAGCTTTCATGGCCCAGGCAGGGTGCACGCCAGCTATGTGTTGTACACTCAACCAGGTTCATGGGATGAATATAGCTGATGCTATCAGATGAAAGACTCTAATTTGCCATAAGGCATGTTGGATCTCAAGCAGAGCTTTAAACCTGTAAAGCAGGTAATTGTACCCACAATGCAAATGCTAGCTGCAAAGCTGTCTAACAACATAAGGCTTGGAGAGAGCTATGATTTGCACCAACCAACTTAGCAACCACTGAACACAGTACCTTTTATCTTTACAGCCCCCATTGGCCTTAGTAAAAATCATACTGTATTCCCTTTGGCTAGAAAGGAGAAAAACTAAACATATTAGTATGAGAAAGTTGCTCTCCATGGTCTTCTTAGTTTGACCAGAGATCAGTTCTGAGAGAAGACAAATATCTGTGAAATATCATAAGGGCCTGCAGGGCTTTTCTGAGGTCTTCTTCCAGGGTCATCTTGTGAATCATTACCACTGTATCCTAGACATTCTGGTTGCTACTGGAAATCAGAATTATGATCAAAATGCACATGATTGGCATGACTTGGAATCTCAAGTGTAGAGCCGACTGCAGATTATGACAAAGATCCCTAAGAAATGTAATCGTACCTGTGAGATCACAAGAGAATGGTCAAAGATGCATAAAAATGTGGGTTTGAGAAA